>JXCR01146570.1:25222-38237 GCA_002079205.1 Phalaenopsis hybrid cultivar | reverse complement strand
ATATATATATATATATATATATATATATATATATATATATATATATATATATAATATTGATTCCATGGGTGGCGACTAGTTCCACTGGTGCTCTGCTAGGGTTTCGACAGAATGGATCTAGCGGATGTTGTAGATGACCTAATCTCAACTACCTCCTCAAGTCCAATTAGTTTTCTCTCCTTTCATCACTAGTTTTTGCAAGTTCTGATTTTCTCTAACTCTTTACCTCTTCCCGAGTTTTTGGTTTTTCAAATATTACTGTTCCATTGCTTAGCTCCACTGTTTTTGCTGTTTGTTTGTCTGGTTGCCTGAGTTGTTCTCTCTGTGGGTTTTCTAGTTACTTGGTTTTCTCTCTACTGCTTTGTCTCTACTTTTTCTTTTGCTGNCCATTGCTTAGCTCCACTGTTTTTGCTGTTTGTTTGTCTGGTTGCCTGAGTTGTTCTCTCTGTGGGTTTTCTGGTTACTTGGTTTTCTCTCTACTGCTTTGTCTCTACTTTTTCTTTTTTTACTCTACTCCTTCATTTTCTAGTTACTTGAATCGACAGCTCAGTGTTAGTTCCACAGCTCTGACCCCCCTTTTTTGTNCTACTCCTTCATTTTCTAGTTACTTGAATCGACAGCTCAGTGTTAGTTCCACAGCTCTGACCCCCCTTTTTTTGCTAATTTCTGTACTGGGGACCTTTCAATGATGTCTGACCCTAATACAATTGATATTTCTACAAATATTCAATGGGCCAAGACCACTTTTGATGACATTGTTGGGAAAGGATATGATAAAGTTCAGAGTCCTGATGATTTGGTTTTTCCTCAAGAGTATCATGAGGGTAATGACCCTCTCTTCAAGCCTATATGCAAGAAGAGTGGGAAATTGGCTATCTACTTTATTGAGGAGGACCTAAATGGTCTTACTGAATGTTATAAGTTCACCTTAATTGGTAAATTTGAACTTGGCCACCCTAAAATGGAATCTGTGAGAAGATATTTTGATGGACTGAAATTCAATGGGGCCTGGAAAGTAGGCCTACTTGATGGAAGGCCTATTCTCATCAATCTCACAAGGAAAGAAGACTATGCTAGAATCTTTTCTAAACAATCAATTTTGATTAAAGGAATCTCAATGAAACTACTAAAGTGGACTCCTGATTTTGACCCTAGTAAAGAACTTCCCATTGTCCCCATTTGGTTTAAGTTACCTGGACTTAAACTATACTTTTTCAACCACAAAGTTCTCTTCAACATTGGCAAAGCCTTGGGAAGACCTTTGAAGTTGGATGCCTCCACTTTCAACTTATCCAGACCCTCAGTTGCTGGAATTTTGGTTGAAAGAAAAATCACTTTACCTGTTGTGGAGGAAATTTGGTTAGGCACTGAACAAAGTGGATATTGGCAGAAAATTTTAGCTTAACAAAGACCTTATTATTGCCATCACTANATTGGCAAAGCCTTGGGAAGACCTTTGAAGTTGGATGCCTCCACTTTCAACTTATCCAGACCCTCAGTTGCTAGAATTCTGGTTGAAAGAAAAATCACTTTACCTGCTGTGGAGGAAATTTGGTTAGGCACTGAACAAAGTGGATATTGACAGAAAATTTTAGCTGAACAAAGACCTTATTATTGCCATCACTACAAAATATTTGGCCATATNTTTCTAATGGTGAGGGTGCCTTTTCTAGTTTTCTAAGAATAGTCAATAGGAAAGTCTTATGGCTAGACCTTATACTACTAAAGAGGAAAAAACTAAACCTCAACCAAAAGTGAGGTCAACCAATGGACGTCCAATAAGTGTGGTGTGCCGGGCAAGCACACTGCGCGTATTGGCGTTGACCAATGAGATCAACAAAACCAATACAACTTCTAAGTCAACAGACCCAAAAATATGTGTAGAGTTGTGTCTGATTTGTTTCCGCTGGGGAATTAGCAGGTGTGTGTTTAATCAAGTCGAGAAGTATGGACTCTCGTTGGGGATTGGAGATTGCACTTTAAGTTATGAAATTTCAAGGATTTCTAAAGGTTGGGAGTCAGTATGTAAGTGCTGACCCCGAGGTGGGAATTGAAATTTAAGTATCAATTCCGAAAAGATAGGAAGAGTCGGAATGTAAGGACTGACCTCGAATGTAATGAATCAGAAATATGAAAATGAGAATTGAAATGTATATAAATTCTCAAAAGAGAGTGTCAGAATGTAAGGACCGACCTCGAATGTAATGAATCAGAAATGTAGGATTGATTCGAAAGATGTCGGAATGTAAGGACCGACCTCAAATGTAATGAATCAGAAATGTAGGACTGATTCGAAAAGGAGAATTGAAATGTAGGTCAATTCTCAAAAGAAAGTGTCGGAATGTAAAGACCGACCTCAGAAATTGAAATGTAGGTCAATTCTCAAAAGAAGGTGTCAGAATGTAAGGACCGACCTCAAATGTAGAGAATCTGAAATGTAGGTCAATTCTCAAAAGAGAATGTCGGAATGTAAGGACCGACCTCGAATGTAATAAATTAGAAATATGAAAGTGAGAATTTAAATGTATATTAATTCTCAAAAGAGAGTGTCAGAATGTAAGGACCGACCTCAAATATAATGAATCAGAAATGTAGGACTAATTCAAAAGTGAGAATTGAAATGTAGGTCAATTCTCAAAAGAGAATGTCGGAATGTATGAACTGACCTCGAATGTAATGAATCAGAAATATGAAAATGATAATTAAAATGTATATCAATTCTCAAAAGAGAGTGTCAGAATGTATGGACCGACCAACCTCGAATATAATGAATCAGAAATGTAGAGCTGATTCGGAAATGAGAATTGAGATGTAAGTCAATTCTCAAAAGAGAATGTAGGAATGTAAGGACCGGCCTCTAATGTAATGAATCATAAATGTAGAAATGAGAATTGAAATGTATATCAATTCTCAAAAGAGAGTGTCGGAATGTAAGGACCGACCTTGAATATAATGAATCAGAAATATAGGACTGATTTGGAAATGAGAATTGAGATGTAGGTCAATTCTCAAAAGAGAATGTCGGAATGTAAGGATCGACCTCGAATGTAGTGAATCAGAAGTATAGGACTGATTTGGAAATGAGAATTGAAATGTAGGTCAATTCTCAAAAGAGAGTGTCAAAATGTAAGGACCAACCTCGAATGTAGTGAATCAGAAGTATAGGACTGATTTGAAAATGAGAATTGAGATATAGGTCAATTCTCAAAAGAGAATGTCAGAATGTAAGGACCGACCTCGAATGTAGTGAATCAGAAGTATAGGACTGATTCGAAAATGAGAATTGAGATGTAGGTCGATTCTCAAAAGAGAGTTCGTAGTGTTGAATTTACAGAAATGCATCATGTGAAAAAGGTTGATCCTGTTGAAGGAGATCTGTAAAGCTTTGTGAGTTTTTGTGTAGAATATGAAATTCTGCGGGAATGTGCAGAGAGTTAGTGTAGATAACGATGGTTGTGCTGCGTGCACAAAGAGTAGGAAATTCCAAAAATAAAATAATCCACTCAACAACTTTGTTTTTATTTCTTGTAGTTTTTATCACATTTAATTTTTCAAAATATGTTTTTAAAGTTTTAATTTTAATTGGTTAATTTTCAAAAGATATTTGTTTTTTTATTTACTCATTTGTGATGCTTTTTCATTTATGTTTATTTATTGTTGAAGATTTGTTGTTTCGTTCTTTATTCATTGAAATTATGAACCATCGCATGGTTCGCGGCTTTCATCCATCGCACAAAAAGGAAACTGACAAAAAAGCATAATTTGAGAGAAATTTTAATTAATTTGCTCCAAAAGAGATGCATTAATCAGACATAGGCTAACGCCTCAAAAGGTACATTATGCAAACTATGTCGAAATACATTGAAAATCATCTCATGTTATGAATACATCGTAGACTGAATATATCAAATACATGTCATGCTATTAAAAGAAAGAAAGTGAACCCTCTGTGCCAGGTATGTTGAGCTCCTGATCAAGCAAACCTTCTAAGTCATGCTCCAGGATAAGAGTTCCCTTCGCATGTACTAAGAGGTACAACCTTCTCACAGCTCGTATGGAAACAACTCCTCTAATTCTGGGTCCTGCTAGAATCCATACAGTATTTTACTGTCATCCATCATGTGGAAGTCACAAACACGCTATGGTGTCGCACTCCTGGAATGCAATGTTTGGCAACGTCTGCACCGTTGCCCTTGAGAATAAGTACTGAACCGACTGGAAGAGGAATCTGCACAGAACCTCTGAATTCACCAGGGCAGACGATATTGATTTCTTTCTCAAATAGAATATTGTTTTTACTCATGAACGAGACCGTGAAGAAAGGCCTCACAAAATTAAGATGATCGATGTGCGGGGGAATGCAATCACCTTCTTCGTAAATGTTAATGATGCAACTGTTGGGAATGCAAGTAGCAGGTAGAATATTCCACTTGACCATCCTCTTGATCATCCATTTTGTCATTGGTGGTAGCGGATCTACTTGGTTGTATCTGAGGATCCCAGGCGGACTCTCCTGTCTATTGTTCGTGAAGTTATAACAACAGCCACATTGGATGGTGATTCTTCCCTTCCCTCTCATCCACTTCTTTGGCTCGGAATATGTCCTTTCCATGAGAAGGCCCACTCGACCTCTGTCTCTTAAATCAAAGATGCAGTCCAGAATGCTTTTTTCATCAATCTTGGAGAAAACCCTAGTATATAGCTCCAGGCCTTCTAATATGTTGACGAACTTCCTTTGAACTTCTTCATAGAACTCAAATTCTCTTTTATTTGCTCTGCTTATCTTGTAGTATTCTACCATACCAGGGGTTGGCAACTGCCGCAGGCGTTCCTTCCTTCGGGCCTCGGCGGGGACCCAAACTGGTGTTGGTCGATCCAGAATATGAGATTCAGCCTCTACTGAAATGTATGACCCTGGGCTCCATGGTGCGTGCTGATCTGTCCTCAGTGGGACATATGGTTCATTTGTCCCGAAGTCTGGAGTCTGAGACTTGTTGGTGCTTGAAGTGTATTTTTCTAATGTACTGAAACATTGTAGATGCAGAATGTTGCAATTTGGGCATTCTACAAATGCCCCCGTGACTGATGTCTCGGCTGGTACCTCAGCGTTGCATGTTGGGCAACCCCTGCATAAGATATCTGAAACTGGGAGCACATTTTATTCTGTCTCAAATCCTGACTCTTCATCTGTAGTGGGCAGGCTAGCAGAAGTTTCTCTCAGATCTAGGTCGTAAATATGTCCCTCGGGAATGGGGGTAAGAAAATTGTTCATGTCTCTTTAGCGTTTGCGTTCCTGTCACAGGAAGGCTCTCTGCTTCTTTCGGCTCGCATTTCTACGTTGCGTTCTGTGGAGCAGAGCATTTGGTAATAATTCATGACGGGAAGCCATCAGGTCCCTTGCTGGAGTAGCTACCATGGAGGGCAGACGGCTGAGCCCTTCCATCGGATCTTGTTCCTCTATCACCTTTTTACCTTTGCGTGACACATTGTCTTGAGTGGTTACCCTCAATAGTGAAGGCAATCCCTCTTTTTCTTTACTACTGACTACGTCCATTAGAGGACCCTCGTAGTCCATATCAACTTGGTTGAAATCTATGACACCTCCTTACGGCGTCATCTCTTCATTCAGTGCGAGGTTCCAACCGTCCTAGAAGGCAAAGATCAGCCTCTGTTATGACGTTTTTCTTGACATTTTTCTGCATATGATAAGAAAAAACGTTAGTGGGCCGAAGCTTGTCATGAACAAGAACAAAACAAAGTATTTATTAAAGTGAATTTTAGTTTATTTTGGTGAAGAGGATTATTCATTTTATGTGTGAGTTTTGTTGAATTTAGTAGGGTATTTTAATTCAAAAGTAGAAAAGAGAATGTGTGAAGTTCAAAANAGTCTGCTGGTATTGGTGGTGTCTTCAGGAATCATGAGGGGAGGTGCATCTTGTTTTTTCAATCTCCTGTTAGAGCTTTGGATCCCCATGAAGCTGAATGTCAAGCTATTTTTTGNCCCTGGAAGTCCACTAACTGGTAGGCTCCTCCTGTATAGACCTTCTCAATGACAAATGGTCCCTCCCAAGTTCGCTCGAATTTCCTACCTATTTTGTGGCGTGCAAGAATAGGTCTTTTGAGCACAATCACGAGGTCACCAACTTTAAATGTCCTTGGGCGGACCAATTTGTCATGGGCTTATACCATCTTTGCCTGGTAGCGCTCCAAATGTTATTGTGCTTCTAGTCGTTTTCCATCGAGACTCATCAGCTCTTCAAGTCTGAGTTTTGCACTTTCTTCTGTTGTGAGTTGGTTGGCAACAAAGACTCTGAGAGATGGTGTCTGGATATCTAGCGGTAGCATGACCTCGGTCCCATACACAAGCATATAGGGTGTACACTAAGTGGGAGTCCTGAAAGTCGTCTGATAGGCCCACAAGGCTTATAACAGTTTGTTATGCCAATCACTTTTATTTTCATCCAGTGTTTTCTTCAAAATCTGTACCAGTGTCTTATTAAAAGCTTTAGCCAAACCATTTGCTCTGGGATAGTAAATTGTAGAGTATCTCCAATTTATCACATATCTTCTGACGAAATTGTTGATCTTTGTACTTTTGAAAGCTGCCCATTATCAGAGATTATTCTTCGCGGTACTCCAAAACTGTAGACAATTTGACTTTTAAAAAATTGAAGGACGTGTTGTGCCGTAACCTCACGTAACGGTACTGCCTCTGCCCATTTGGAGAAGTAATCTGTAGCGGCAAGTATAAACATGTGTCCTTTAGAAGATGGAGGGTCTATCAAACCTATTATGTCTGTGCCCCAACACTCGAATGGCCACGAGGCAACAGTTGGGTGTAGCACATTCGGAGGCTGGTGTAAGACCACCCCATGCACTTGGCATTGGTGACATCTTCCAGTTGTATCCATGCAATCGGACATCATCACTGGCCAATAATACCCGAGTCTTTTGATCTTCATTTTCATTTTCGGTTCGTACTGATGAGCTTCATACAATCTGGCATGTACCTCTTTAACAATATTATGTGCTTTGGCTCTGCTCAAACACCATAGCCACATATGATCAAATGATCTTCTATAAAGAATATTTCCCACCAGGGTGTAAGACATGGCCTTTCTTGTGATGTGGTGCGCCTCAAACTTGTCTTCTGGAAGCTTTCCAGTATGCAAATATTCTATTAATGGCTTCCGCCAATGTTTGTTGATGTCTGCAACTGTATTTATTGTTTCTTCTTTTCTGAGTTTGTGTAGAGTTTCGAAGCTGTTTCGAGACAGAACTTGTCTTCCTTGCACCGTGACTTCGATGGAATCCTACGGGGGACACGCCATTTCCTTAGCGAGTTTTGCTAGAGCGTCAGCATGGGTATTATCTCCCTAAGGAATCCGGTAGAAAATCGCCTCAGGAATCTGCTCCAGAAGCTTCATCGTGTACTGATGGTATTCTGCTAATCTCGGTTTCAAAATTCTGTATTGTCCAGCGACCTGGATGACAAGTTGAGAGTCACCATAAATGGCAATGTTCGTTATATCCATTGAAATTGCCAATGCCCAAGTTGAGAGTCACCATAAATGGCAATGTTTGTTATATCCATTGAGATTGTCAATTCCAATTCGGTGATTAAAGCTTCATATTCTGCTTCATTATTGGTACATGTCAGGTGGTATGAGAACCTCAACATACCCTTATCTGGCGTAATAAAGATCAAACCAATCCTTGCTTTACCTGGTATAACTGTGTCTGATCTTTTATCTTTCTTTNGTGACATCTTCTGGTTGTATCCATGCAATCGGACATCATCGCTGGCCAATAATACCCGAGTCTTTTGATCTTGATTTTCATTTTCGGTCCTGAATGATGAGCGTTATACAATCCGACATTTACCTCTTTAATAATATTATGTGCTTCGGCTCTGCTCAAACACCATAGCCACATATGATCAAATGATCTTCTATAAAGAACTTTTCCCACCAGGGTGTAAGACATGGCCTTTCTTGTGATGTGGTGCGCCTCTGACTTGTCTTCTGGAAGCTTTCCAGTATGCAAATATTCTATTAATGGCTTGCGCCAATCTTCGTTGATGTATGCAACTGTATTTATTGTTTCTTCTTTTCTGAGTTTGTGTAGAGTTTCGAAGATGTTTCAAGACAGAACTTGTCTTCCTTGCACCGTGACTTCGATGGAATCCTTTGGGGGACACGCCATTTCCTTAGCGAGTTTTGCTAGAGCGTCAGCATGGGCATTATCTCCCCAAGGAATCTGGTAGAAAATCCCCTCAGGAATCTGCTCTAGAGTTTCATCATGTACTAATGGTATTTTGCTAATCTCAGTTTCAAAATTCTGTATTGTCCAGCGACCTGGATGACAAGTTGAGAGTCACCATAAATGGCAATGTTCGTTATATCCATTGAAATTGCCAATGCCGTTGAGAGTCACCATAAATGGCAATGTTTGTTATATCCATTGAGATTGTCAATTCCAATCCGGTGATTAAAGCTTCATATCCTGCTTCATTGTTGGTACACGGCTCTGTCAGGTGGTATGAGAATCTCAACATACCCTTATTTGGTGTAATAAAGATCAAACCAATCCCTGCTTTGCCTGGTATAACTGTGTCTAATCTTTTATCTTTCTTGGCTGATGAAGCACCATCAAAGTACATTTCCAAGCGCTGCGCACTGGAAAATTCTATTTGTAGTATTTGCTCGTTTGGTAACTCGTCGTTGAGAGAGGACCTAGCTGGCAGTGGGTGTGCAGCGAGAAAGTCTACTAGTATATGTCCCTTGATAGCATGGAGGGGAACAAAAGTTATATCAAATTGCAATAAGATCATTGACCATCTTGTTAAATGTCCGAAGAGTGTTTGGTCGGGTTGTCAAATATTGCAATGGATTAACTTTCGAGATTAGGGTAATCTTATGAGAAAGCATGTAATGTTTAAGCTTTTGAGCGGCGAAAATCAACGCCAGACAATGCTTCTCAATAGGTTGATACCATATCTCCATCGGTATTAGACGATGACTCAAGTAGTAAAGTTCATTTTTATTACCCTCATCATTGACTTGGGCTAAGAGGGCTCCGAGAGAGTCATCTAAAGTCGCGGTATAAAGTATCAATGATTTCCCTGGGACAGAGACTGCCAAAAGAGGAGGTGTCATTAAATATTGTTTAACATCCTCAAAGGCCCGCTGACATTTCTCTTCTCAAATAAATTTGGTGTCCTTTTTAATTAATATCGAGAAAGGCTGACACCTACCTGATATATTAGAAATAAAGCATCTCAGATATGCCAACTTCCCCTAGAAGGAACGTAGTTGTTTCAAGGTTTTAGGGGGAGGCATTTCCAAGATAGCTTTAATCTTATTCGGGTTGATCTTGATTCCTCGATGACGGATAATGAATCCTAAAAATTTCCCGGAGGTAACTCCAAAGGCGCATTTTAAGGGATTCATTTTAAGGTCATTTTGTCGTAACCGTTCAAACACGATCCTCAAATCATACAAATGGTCTATTTTCTATTTACTTTTGATGACCAAATCACCCACATAGCATTCTACTTGGCTGTGAATGAGGTCGTAAAAAATCTTTGTCATTGCGCGCTGATATGTTGCTCCGACGTTCTTCAGAACGAACAACATCACTGTGCAGCAGAAAATTCCAATCGGTGTTCTGAAAGCCGTAAGCGCTGCATCCTTGGGAGCCATCTTACTTTGGTTGTATCCCGATGACNCTAGAAGGAACGTAGTTGTTTCAAGGTTTTAGGGGGAGGCATTTCCAAGATAGCTTTAATCTTATTCGGATCGATCTTGATTCCTCGATGACGGACAACGAATCCTAGAAATTTCCCAGAGGTAACTCCAAAGGCGCACTTTAAGGGATTCATTTTAAGGTCATTTCATCGTAACCGTTCAAACACAATCCTCAAATCATACAAATGGTCTATTTTCTATTTACTTTTGATGACCAAATCACCCACGTAGCATTCTACTTGGCTGTGAATGAGGTCGTAAAAAATCTTTATCATTGCGCGCTGATATGTTTCTCCGGCGTTCTTCAGGACGAACGACATCACTGTGTAGCAGAAAATTCCAATCGGTGTTCTGAAAGCCATAAGCGCTGCATCCTTGGGAGCCATCTTAATTTGGTTGTATCCCGATGACCCATCCATGAGGGAGAAAATTTCATGTGTTGAAGCAATATCCACCATCATCTCTAGTATAGG
Source organism: Phalaenopsis hybrid cultivar (assembly GCA_002079205.1). Classification (NCBI taxonomy): domain Eukaryota; kingdom Viridiplantae; phylum Streptophyta; class Magnoliopsida; order Asparagales; family Orchidaceae; genus Phalaenopsis; species Phalaenopsis hybrid cultivar. Next base: position 28,015 of record JXCR01146570.1, on the reverse strand, counting down.
TAGTGGAAACTCGTCTTTCGGACATGCCTTGTTCAAATCTCTGAAGTCGACACAAACGCGGATCTGTCCATTTTTCATCTTAACAGGTACAATATTAGCCAACCATACGGGATACTGCTCATCTTTCACAAAGTTGGCATCTATCAACTTTTTCACTTCGGTGATGACTTGTTGTTCTATTTCAAGGCGCATTCTCTTTGGAGCTTGTTTTACTGGGGTTATATTCTTATCCACCCAAAGTTTATGGACTACAACCTCTGCTGACAGTCCTGGCATTTCATCGTAGCTCCACGCGAAGCAATCTTTGAATTCTGTTAATAGTTTGACCAATTCTGCAGATTCTTTGACATCAAGTAGAGAACTTATAAATGTAGGTCGGGGTCGTTCTTCAGTCCCGAGGTTAATCTCTTTCAATTCATCCCTTATAAATGTAGGTCGGGGTCGTTCTTCAGTCCTGAGGTTAATCTCTTTCAATTCATCAATGGTAGATTTAATTTCTTCCTCAAATTCTAGCGGAGTATTTTATATTGGTTCATCAGTAGAGTCATCCTCTACATCGAGACAATCCTCTTCTGACTCACTAGTAACAACCATGCAAAATTCAAAATCATCGACTGGTCCAACCGTACCAAATCCAAGACCTTCTTTTGAATTGGGAGCTCAACTTTTAACATTCCATAGTTTTTTGAAAAGTTGAAATTTATCTTTTGGCATTTGTTTTGGTAAGTGTTCTTGTTGATTTAACTTTTGGACACAAGGCGAGAAGTAACTTTTTGGTAAGTGTCCCTGTTGAATTAACTTTTGAACACAAGGCGAGAAGTAACCAAAAGATAGTTGTTTTGGTAAGTGTCCCTGTTGAATTAACTTTTGAACACAAGGCGAGAAGTAAACAAAAGGCATTTCCATTAATTAATTAGAATCAACATCCAAATTTACATGTTTTTCAAGCTCAGTAGAGGTAGAAGCGCGGTAAAATTTGATCAGCTTTGAACTAACACTATGTTTTTTCCACCAAAAGGCAGTTCCACTAATTCATTAGAATCAACATCCAAATTTACATGTTTTTCAAGCTCAATAGAGGTAGAAGCACGGTAAAATTTGATCGGCTTTGAACCAACACTACGGACTTCCTTGACCCCTATTAATTCATTAGTATCAACATCCAAATTTACATGTTTTTCAAGCTAAGTAGAGGTAAGGCGAGAAGTAACCAAAAGATAATTCCATTAATTCATTAGAATCAACATCAAAATTTACAGGTTTTTCAAGCTCAGTAGAGGAAGAAGCGTGGTAAAATTTGATCGGCTTTGAACCAACACTACGGACTTCCTTGACCTCTAAACTCTCAACCTTTTGCGGGAGAATCGGGGTATGGGTCATAAAATTAACATAATTGTTTATCCGATCATACATTGTTTCAAATTCATTCTTCTCTGTATCTTCTAGGAATATCTCATACTAAGGTTANTAATATCATGATATTCTCTAATGTTCATAAGAATGTAGTTAAAAAAGTCTATCAATGTCTGAAACAATTTCAAAACTATTCTGGGAAGGAGTTTTGCCCCACTAAATGCCACCTTACCTTTAACAAGACAACTTCTTCCATTTGTAAACATTGGGTCTCATATTACANCACCACCATGAAAATATTGAAGTGGGATCCTGGTTTTGATCCTAGTAAGGAACCTTTTATAGTTCCCCTATGGTTTAAATTACTTGGCCTCCCAATTTAATACTTTAATCTCAATGCTCTATTCAATATTGCAAGTGCATTAGGGAGACCTCTAAAGGTTGATGCTCCTAGATATAATAAAGCTAGACCTACTCTAGCTAGAATCCTTATAGAAAGAGATGTAACCCTCCCTGAAATTAGAAGGCTCGAGATTGGTACTGATAAAGAGGGGTTCTGGTAGAATGTGGTTTTAAAATAGAAACCATATTATTGTTACCACTACAAGATGTTTGGACACACCAAGGATAGATGCTTTAGGCTTCACCCTCCCCCAAAGAAAAATGTGTCAACTCAGAAAAGGATTAATCAGCCTACTTCCCCAGAACCTACAGTTTGTGTGGAACCCTCTCCATCTGGGAATTTGGAGGATATGTTGGACACACCCAAAAGCTCAATAGATCCTTTTAGCTCTAATGCTCCCACTAACTTATCTCCCAGACACTTCAAGGAGGAGGAGAATCAAATAAATATTATAACTCCCCTAACTGATTCACTAGATGTAGATGAGGCAACTAATGAGATTAACCAGAAAGATGCTCCAGTCATAGAAGCCCCTGAGAAGACAGACATAGCTGAGATGAAAATCCTATTGGAAGAGGAATGGCAAACACAAAAATCTAAGACGAAGAAAAAGTTACTATCAGAAGTTCAGAAATTAAAAGAAGGAAATAATGGGAGCACATGTGTTCTGAAGATTGGAGGACCTCCTCCTTCTAGAGGGAGGACCAGATCAAGATCTCAGCCTTCCCTCCAATTCAATCCCTCCAATGATTAACTTGTTGTGTTGGAATATAAAAGGCATTGCCCATCCCCAGTTNTCCAATTGGCTAGCTAGAAGGGGTCTCTATACTGAAGAATCTGTGGTGAGCAGAAGGATACCTCCCCCATTGAATTTCCTCCTATCCAGTGATTTGCTGCCTCTTCCTTATATCAGATAGCTCCTTTTGTTGTTTCGAGAGGTTGCCTCCTTTTATAGGCCCTCTTTTCTTTTCTTTTCTCTTTGTAACTGGTTTACTTTAATTTTAATGAATTGGAGCTTGGCTCCTTACTTATACATA
>JXCR01146570.1:0-21049 GCA_002079205.1 Phalaenopsis hybrid cultivar | reverse complement strand
CTAAAGACCCATTAAAATATTTGGGGGTCCAACTCACTTGGGGGAGATCTAAGCTGACCCAATTTGATGAGGTTTTTCAGAAAATTCAAAAAACCTTATCCAGTTGGTCACATTCTTTCCTGTCCAATGAGGGTAGAGTTACTCTTCTCAGAAGTATCCTAACTACCTTCCCCTCATACATTCTTCAAACAAATTACTTTAAGAAAAGCACTCAAATTCAGTTGGAGATAGTCTTTAACAGATTCTTATGGGCAGGTCAAAGACAACAGCTCCATTGGGCTTCTTGGCAAAAGGCAGCTAAACTATAATGACAGGTGGGATGGGGTTCAAGGGACTTCATCAAATCACACGAATTAATTTCTGTAAGATGTGGATTAATTTCTGAGCCCAAACTTCCCTATGGGCTAAGTTCATGAATGGAAAATACTGCAAGGACCAGCATCCTTCTCTCATCTCCAAAAAGCTAGGGGACTCAAGAATTTGGGATTTGGGGAATGGTTAAATGAACTTTTGGCTTGACCATTGGTGTCCTAAAGACTAGCTAGGTCCCCTCTAACTTCAACCCTCAACTCTCTATTTGTGATCTTTGGGAAGGGGACTCCTGGTCTGTTACTAAGCTCCAATCCATTCTACAAGAGCCCCACCTATCTCAAGACACTAAGGTTGTTTTTGATAAGGGCAGGAAAGACAGTATTATCTGGCATAGCTATGCTAACCAAAGCTTGACCAAAGCCATCTATGTCAAACTTTACTGTTGGGGTCAAGTCTCTTGGGGTGAAGCCATTTGGAACACATATCTATCCCCCTCCATATCCTTCTTTTATTGGAGATTCTTCAACAACCTTANGAAGATGAAGCAGAATAATTGATGAAGTTAGACTCTACTATTCATCATGTTGTGGGTGGCGGCTGAGGCTCTGCTAGGGTTTGAGCTCTGGTGGCTTCTTTCTAATGGCGCTGTCCTGCTTATGGGTGGCTATGGGTTCTATTTTCCTAACTTGGCTTACTTTTCTGGCTGAAGGAGGTAAGTAGGAGGTGTTCCCTCTGGGTTTGTTTTGAGGTTTCTGTTTTCCATCCAAAGGGTTAATGTTCCTTTGGTTTTGGAGTTGGTAGTTGGCTTCTTTGTCACCAAAGGTATTGATCTCTTCTCGGGCCCTGCTTCTAGTTTTGGATTTTAGTGGACATTATGGATTTTGTCCCATTAGTGTTGATTTCAATGCCCAATGGACCCAAGACACTTATGTTGGGGTTGTTGGAAAAGAATAGGATTTACTTAAAACTTTTGAACATTTAGTTTTCCCTCAAGCCCTTCATGATGATGTTGCTGGTAAAGGGGCTTGTCCCTATGTTTCTCCTCTTGGTGTAAAGGAAGGAGAGCCTGCTGTCCTTTTCACTCAAGGGGAGATTCAATCCCTCAATGATTCTATTAAATTTACTTTAATTGGTAAATTTCTGTTTGTCCACCCAAAAATGGACCTTGTCAGAAATGTTTTTGAAGAATTGCAACTCAATGGTGCTTGGCAGCTTGTGCTGATAGATGGAAGACATTTTCTAATTGAATTAACTAATGAGGAATATTATGCCAGAATCTTTACAAAATAATCACTCCTGATAGCTGGAACTCCCATGAAATTGTTGAAGTGGACACCTGGTTTTGATCCAAGCAAGGAGCCCCCTATTGTTTTCATATGGTTCAAATTTCCCAATCTCCCTATACAGTATTACCACCAGAATGTGTTGTTCAACATTGGTCATACACTTGGATGTCCATTAAAGGTGGATTCTCAAACATATAATTTGGCTAGGCCAGCTGGGGCTAGAGTTCTAGTGGAAAGAGACAAAACCTTGCCAAATGTGATGAGAGTTTTGATTGACACTCAAGATGAAGGATTTTGGCAAAGCATTTTGGTGGAACAAAGACCTCTATTCTGCCCTCATTGTAGAATGTTTGGGCATAATTTGGAGATGTGTTACAGCTTCATCCACCTCCCAAGAAGGTTGTTACCCCTCCAACTGAAGGAGAGACTGGGTCCTTACTGGATAAAGAGCAAAGAAGAAGTGTAGGAGAAAAAGTATCCCTTTCACTAGAGGGAATGAAGGAGAGATCCAACCTAATATGCTAAACAATACCTTATGTGATGAGATTGATCAGGATACTGCTATTGACAACCCTTTTGTAGGGGAAAAACAGGTGGGGACTGATTGCATTGATGATAGTCAGTTAGATATCAATCCTCATAAAGTTGATATTCCTACTATAAATTTGCTAACATATGTATTAACTGAGGAATGGCAAGTGCAAAAAAGTAGTAAAAATAAGAAGGGGAAGATGGAGCAAAAGCAAATGTAGGAAGTTCATTCCCTTGATGGACCTTCCAACAATTAGCATGCAGATCTATATCCCAGAACCAGAGGCTAAGGGAGAACCTTTCACAATGATTAATTTCTTGTGGTGGAATATTAAGGGTGTTGCTCGCCCCTCTTCTCTTAAAATATTAATGAATCTAGTCAAATCTCACAGAATTTGGTGTTTTCCTATTTTAGAATCTATGGTTACAAAGCACTCTCAAAATATTTTGAGAAAGTTCCTTAAATTTACTCATTTTGTTAATTCTAATAATAAATTTTAGCTATTTGCTAGATCTGAATTACAGTGGACAGTTCTACAAAACCATTTCTAGTATATTCATATTCAGTTTACTATTGGTGCTCAGGTGGGTTTTGCTACTTTTATTTATGCTAGCTGCATTTTAAGGCATCAGAATACTCTCTGGCTGGACTTTATGGATATCATTCAATCTATCAATTTTTGCTGGATTGTAGGGGGACTTTAATTGTGTTACCTCTCCTATTGCGAGAAGAGGTGGAAGACCTCCTTTACAGTCACCAATGAATAGATTCAATGATTTTCTAATGGATTCTCATTTATTTGATTTGGGGTTTCAAGGTCCTAAATTCACTTGGAGAAGGGGCTCCTTTTGGGAAAGACTTGATAGAATGTTGGGGAATTCCAAATGGATTCAGACTTTCTCATATACTATAATTACGCACCTTGCCATGATTGGGTTTGACCACAGGCCTCTCATTTGTTCTATCCAGAACACTGCTAGAGTTGGAGGGTCTCCTTATAGGTTTCAGAACATGTGGACTCTCCACCATGCATTCCTTATGTAAATTTAAGAAGTCTGGAACTCTATTAGGGATGTTGGGTGAATATGTGGCATCTCCAAAAGAAAGTGGCTTCTCATTTAAAGAGATGGAACTGGACTAAATTATAGAATATCCATTAAAATTTAACAGCTGCTCAAGAGAAGGTTCTTAGCATAGAAGATGGGTTTTAGAGAGGCTTAAAGTCTGAAAGTGATTTATACAAAGCTAATGAAGCTAATGAGGAACTCCTCACTCAAATTACTTATATTGAAGCCTTTTTGAAACAAAAGGCAGCTATAACCAAATTCATTGAAGGGGGCAGAAATTCCAATTTTTACCATGCCTGCATAAAATTCAGGAGAAAATTTAATATGATTCTTGCAATTAAGGATTCTGAAGGAGAAAGCTTAACTGAGGCTGAAGAAATTGCTCAGGATGCTGTCAAATACTTTCAGAACCTATTTAATTGTCATCCCTTAACCAGGTCCAATATTGATGTCACTCCATTTGCTAACTGTCAAGAGTATGTGGACAAATTGGACCTAGCTCAGGTCCCTTCTAAGCTTGAAATTAAGTTTGCATTTGATTCCATTGATGGGAATAAGATAGTTCGGCCTCATGGTTTTACTGCCAATTTTTATAAAGTCTCTTGTCCTGTTATTAGTAGTGAGTTCATTTCACTTTTTCAGAATTTCTTCAGAGGTGTTGATCCACCAAGGTATTTTACTTCTTCCACTATTACTTTGATTCCCAAAAATCAAATCAGAAAATATTTGGGGGATTTCAGACCCATTAGCTTGATCAATGTTATCTCCAAAGAAATTGGCAAGATTTTGGTCTCAAGACTTCAACCCCACCTCCAATAGCTCATCAACTCTAATCAGGTAGCTTTTGTTAAAGGTAGAACCATCTCTGATAACATTTTGTTGGCTTTAGGACCTTCTGTCAGATTTGGACAAGAAGTGTAGGGGAGGTAATGCTATCTTCAAATTAGATATCAAAAAGGCTTACGATAAATTTAATTAGGACTTCATATTGGAAACTCTTTCTGCAAGGGGCTTTTCTGAGGATTTCATTTTGCTGATCAAAAGATGGCTTCACTGCAATTATGATTCTATCCTTATTAATGGAAAATGTCATGGCTTCTTCTCAGCTTCTAGAGAATCAAGCAAGGGGACCCCTTGTCTCCTATAATTTTTATTCTGGCCATGGATTACTTCTCCAGATTCTTAAACCAGATGTTTTCAACCTCACCTCACTTGGCTCATCAACATAAATCAAATGTTTGTATCAGTCACCTTTCATATGCAGATGATGTTATCATTTTCTCCAATGCAACTAAGACTGCTATAAAAAATTTATATAAGGGACTCAAACACTTTCAGCATACTTTAGGTATGGATTTACATAAACAAAAGTATTAAATTTTTGTTAACTCTCATATCACTCCACAGATTAAAAATTGGATTTCTCAGTATACTGGGTTAGCTTGGCCTCCTTGCCAATCATGTACCTTGGTGTTCAGCTGATTAAGTGCAGAACTAAGCAAGCCCAATTTAAACTTCACTGTTAAACAAACTCTTTCTTTTCCAATGGGGGGGGGGAATCACACTTCTCAAAAGTATTCTCACTGCTATACCTTCATATGCTCTCCAAATGTCCACCATGAAGAAAGGTACTCAAATTATGTTCGGAAGAATTTTTAACAAGTTTCTATGGGTTGGTCAGAAGAAGCAAGTTCATTGGGTTCCCTAGCAGAAACTTTGTAAACCTAACTTTGCTGGAGGATTAGGTTTTAAGGATTTTCAACATCTTAAATTCATAAATTTGTGCAAATTATGGATTAAATTTAGGTCCCAGGATAGTCTATGGGCTCAATTCATGATGGGGAAGTATTGTAGGTCTGTACACCTCAATCTAGTAAACAAAAAATTGGGTGATTCCAGGATGTGGGTTAAGCTTCTGGAAATAAGACATCAAGCTGAGGAGATCTTCATATGTGAGTTGGGAGAGGGGAAAATCAATTTCTGGATAGACATGTGGACTTAGAATGGGGATAAACTTCTGTGCTCTAATCCTAACCCCAACTTTCATGATCAGATGAAAGATTATTGGTCTGATGATCAATGGAACTCCATTCTTAACAATGATCAAATTCATTTTATGAAGAATACTCCCTTCTATCCTGATCAAAGAGATAGGATCATTAACAAACAGGCCCCCTCATAGAAACTTTCAGTTTTTATTTATTAAGAATTCTTTCACTAGCAACCTGTTATGTGGGGGAAAGTCATTTGGGGTAAGTGGTTGACTACCTCAATGTCTTTTTCTGCTGAAGGCTCAGTTATCCTTGCTCCCAACTGATGATATTTTGAAAATGAAAGGCCTAAGAGGACCTTCTTGTTTTTATCTTTGTCAAGTGGAGGAAGAGACCATTAAACATTTCTTTTTTAACTGTAGTTTTTCTCAACAAGTTTGGGCTGGGCTTTTGGCACAGCTCAAAATTGAAACTCTTAATCTTTGCTGGGACAGATTTTCAACCTACTGGAGGGACTGGCAGGAGACTGATCTGCAGGTTATTCCTTGCTTGGTGGCTTGGTTTATTTGGATGTGTAGAAATCAAGTTAAATTTGACGAGAATAAGCCTTTAGCTAAATCTATGATATCAAATTGCACAACTTACATGCAGAAAATCACTCAACACCTATAGTTCCCTAATCTCTTCAAGAATTGGATACCTCATACTAAAGATCAGCTCAACTTCAAGCCTTCCTTGATTCTATGGACCCCGTCCTCCTGCTGGATGGTTAAGAGTTAACATTGATGGTAGTTTTTCCAAGGGATCCTCTGGGTTTGGGAGAGATTTCAGAAATTCCCAAGGCCAGTGTATTCTTCTTTTTTCTTCACCAACCCGAGCACTGGATGCTTTGGTGGCTGAGATGTTTTCTATCTATTGGGCTATTAGGCTTGCTTTTCATTGTAAGATCAGGCACTTGATTGTTGAATCTGACTCTATCACCTACATCGAGATCTTGAAGAAAGAGGAAGAACCCCCTTGGTATATAATCAGGTGGTTAAACAAATTGAAGCATGCTCTGAGGACTGGGAAAGTGAAATTTAATCATATTAATAAAGAAGGCAATATCCCTGCACACTTTTTGGCTACCACTGGAAGAAACTCTGAACTAATTACAATTGACATCTCACCTTTGCATCTTTATCTTCTCTTCTACATGGGNGTGAGGTTACGACACAACACGTCCTTCAATTTTTCAAAAGCCAAATTGTCTACCGTTTTGGAGTACCGCGAAAAAAAATCACTGATAATGGGCAGCTTTCAAAAGTACAAAGATCAACAATTTTGTCAGAATATAATGGATAAATTAGAGATACTCTACAATTTACTATCCCAGAGCAAATGGTCCGGCCAAAGCTTTTAATAAGACACTGGTACAGATTTTGAAGAAAACACTGGATGAAAACAAAAGTGATTGGCATAACAAAATGTTAGAAGCCTTGTGGGCCTATCAGATGACTTTCAGGACTCCCACTCAGTGGACACCCTATATGCTCGTGTATGGGACCGAGGTCATGCTACCGCTAGAAATCCAGACACCATCTCTCAGAGTCTTTGTTGCCAACCAACTCACAACAGAAGAAAGTGCAAAACTCAGACTTGAAGAGCTGGTGAGTCTCGAGGGAAAACGACTGGAAGCACAATAACATTTGGAGCGCTACCAGGCAAATATGGTATAAGCCCATGACAAATTGGTCCGCCTAAGGACATTTAAAGTTGGTGACCTCGTGATTGTGCTCAAAAGACCTATTCTTGCACGCCGCAAAATGGGTGGGAAATTCAAGCAAACTTGGGATGAACCATTTGTCATTGAGAAGGTCTATACAGGAGGAGCCTACCAGTTAGTGGACTTCCAAAGCAAAAGACCCATGTTACCGATAAATGGACGATACCTGAAAAACCTATTACGCAACCTGATGCTGCTCAATGCCGCTTTCCTCTGCTTTCTTTGAAACTTTGAAACTTTGATTATTTTAGGGTTATCTATGTAGCCAAATGTCTATGACCGGGTCCAAATTTTGTAATTAACCTCATTATAATGAAGTTTTTTAGAAAATTTTTGAACTTCACACGTTCTCTTTTCTACTTTTGAATTAAAATACCCTACTAAATTCAACGAAACTCACATATAAAATGAATAATCCTCTTCACCAAAATAAACTAAAATTCACTTTAATAAATACTTTGTTTTGTTCTTGTTCATGCCAAGCTTTGGCCCACTAACGTTTTTCTTGTCATCTGTAGAAAAATGTCAAGAAAAACGTCAGAACAGAGGCTGATCTTTGCCTTCTAGGACGGTTGGAACCTCGCACTGAATGAAGAGATGACGCCGCAAGGAGGTGTCATAGATTTCAATGTAGATTTCAACCAAGTTGATATGGACTACGAGGGTCCTCTAATGGACGTAGTCAGTAGTAAAGAAAAGGAGGGTCTGCCTTCACTATTGAGGGTAACCACTTAAGACAATGTGTCACGCGAAGGTAAAAATGTGATAGAGGAACAAGATCCGATGGAAGGGCTCAGCCGTCTGCCCTCCATGGTAGCTACTCCAACAAGGGACCTGATGGCTTCTCGTGATGAATGATTACCAAATGCTCCGATCCACAGGACGCAACGCAGAAATGCGAGCTGAAAGAAGCAGAGAGCCTTCCTGCGACAGGAACGCAAAAGCTAAAGAGACATGAACAGTTTTCTTACCCCCATTCCTGAGGGACATATTTACGACCCAGATCTCAGAGAAACTTCTGCCAGCCTGCCCACTACAGATGAAGAGTCAGGATTTGTGACAGAATCAGATGTGCTCCCAGTTCCAGATATCTTATGCAGGGGTTGCCCAACATGCAACGTTGATGTACCAGCCGAGACATCAGTCACGGGCGCATTTGTAGAATGCTCAAATTGCAACATTCTGCATCTACAATGTTTCAGTACATTAGAAGAATACACTTCAAGAACCAACAAGTCTCAGACTCCAGACTTCGCGATAAATGAACCATATGTCCCACTGAGGACAGATCAGTACGCACCATGGAGCCCAGGGTCATACATTCTAGTAGAGGATGAATCTCATCTTCTAGATCGACCAACACTAGTTTGGGTCCCCACCGAGGCTCGAAGGAAGGAACGCCTGCAGCAGTTGCCAACCCCTGGTATGGTAGAATACTACAAGATGAGCAGAGCAAATAAAAGAGAATTTGAGTTCTATGAAGAAGTTCAAGGGAAGTTCATCAACATATTAGAAGACCTGGAGCTATATACTAGGGTTTTCTCCAAGACTGATGAAAGAAGCATTCTGGACTGCCTCTTCGATTTAAGAGACAGAGGTCGAGCGGGCCTTCTCATGGAAAGGACATATTCCGAGCCAAAGAAGTGGATGAGAGGGAAGGGAAGAATCACCATCCAATGTGGCTGTTGTTATAACTTCACGAACGACAGACAGGAGAATCCGCCTGGGATCCTCAGATACAACCAAGTAGATTCGCTACCACCAATGACAAAATGGATGATCAAGAGGATGTTCAAGAGTACGACCAAGTGGATCCATTACCACTGATGATAAAATGGATGATCAAGAGAATGGTCAAGTGTAATATTCTACCTGCTACTTGCATTCCCAACAGTTGCATCATTAACATTTATGAAGAAGGTGATTGCATTCCCCCGCACATCGATCATCTTGATTTTGTGAGGCCTTTCTTCACGGTCTCGTTCATGAGTAAAGGCAATATTCTATTTGAGAAAGAAATCAATATCGTCTGCCCTGGTGAATTTAGAGGTTCTGTAGAGATTCCTCTTCCAANACCATGGACTATTACTCAACTCCAAATATTCCTAATTTTATTTTTCTTGACTACAACATGACCCAATTTGGCCAATTTGACCATCCTTAACCAAAACCCTCAAATTTGCCTTTAAGGGCCCAAATTTCCCAAATTCAACCCAAATGTCCATCAATTTGATCTCAATTGGCCCCAATTCCAATCCTAAACTCAAATTCACTCTTGAGATGGCAAAGCTAAACTAAATTCAAGCTTAATTGGCCCATGATTTGAGCGCAATCTTGATTTAGGTCAAAACCCCAATTTTGACCATATGACCTAATCTTACCAAATTGAACCTATAGCCTAGTAAATTGGCCCCAATTAATGTTTTAAAATCTTCATAACATTCCTACACATTAAAATCAACCATAAATTGGCCTTGGTGAAACCTCAAATTCATTTGACTTTGGCTTAAATCCAAAATTCCCAAATTTAGCCCCAAATTGGCTAAGTCACAAAATTCCACCCAATTGGTTGCCTTAACCCCCAAATTGGCATCCAATTTATGTTGAAGACTCTTCATAGGGTCCCTATTGACCATTTACAACAATCAATTTGGACTTAGCCCAAGGCTAACCCAAGCTAGACTCAAGCCTAGCCCAACATGGCCAAATTGACTAAAAATCAAAATTCCCTCAAATTGACCCTTCAATTAAGTTCAAAACCACTTCCATTATTCACCAAAGTTGTTCCTTATGATCATCTACACCAAATGCAACATTTATTTGGTCTAATTGACATGGATAACCTAGCCCAAACCCAAGATTTGGTCATTTTCACCTACTTGGACCCATGCACTAAATGTGACCTAACCACCCTAAAGTCACCAAATTAACTCCATCACAACTATTAGTTGGACTTAGTGACTGGTCCAAACACCATCAAACCGCATAAATCAAGCCATGGACCAAAGGTCCCCCAAATCAAGGGATATTATTTCCAAAAATGCATGTGCTTAAGATATCTTTACCAAAATTAGGTATTATTGCACTAAATTATTGTGACATATTCCCCTGGGTTCCCTGAGCTCCTAGCCACCTCCCCCTGGCTGGCCGACTAGCCTAGTGGCTGGAAAAGCTCAAAACCGAGAGCCACCCCCATGGAACCTCACCCAAATCAAACCTAGAGGTCAGCTCAGCCAAAACACTTGATGGAGCTCCTCTACCCTCCACTTAAGCACCACAATGCACCCAAACTTACGCCCTGAGAGCCACCCAATGGCCTTTTTTATAAAAACTCACCTCCATGGCCATGGGAGCTGTGCTGAAAATTTTCCTTAGAGAGGCCTCTCCAAACTTCCCATAGAGCTTCCCTAAGATCCCCTTAGTGCATTCCAACCCATTTCCCCCACCAATTCCCATTGTCGGAGCTCAATTTTGAGCTTGGAACCTTGCCGAAAACTAAGACAAAATTCAATACACCTCCACAGTCCACCCAAATTCAAATTAACTCTACCCACACGTTCACAATAGTGAAAGAAGCCAAAGCCCTATAAAATCCCCCTTCCACAGAGCCTCTACCATAACTCTAGACCAACACCCAAATCCGGTCATGATCGAATCCATACCCAGGCCTTACACCAAGACCAGAGACTCCATCCCTAGTCTCCTTGGACCCCAAAGAACGTGCCAAGACCCTCTAATTCAAGCTCCACTTCTTAGAGCATAAATATAAAATCTCACCTCCTCCCGAGCCTATTTCAATTATTCATTTACTTATGCTTAATTAATTGCATGATTAAACTCCTCCTCCTCCCGAGCTTCTTTTGATTCTCCATTTACTTAAGCTTGATTTCATGGTACATTAATTCCTCCTCCCGAGCTTATTTTGATTCTCCATTTACTTAGGCTTGATTTCATGGTATATTAATTTCCTCCTCCCGAGCTTATTTTGATTCTCCATTTACTTAAGCTTGATTTCATGTCATCTTAACCGCTCCCTTCTCAGAGCAAAGGTATAAAACTCCTCCTCCTGAGCTTATTTTGATTCTTCATTTACTTAAGCTTGATTTCATGGTACCTTAGCAGTATAGATTATGTTTTTAGACGAGTCCATAGGATCAAACCCAAAGTGATTTGGTTGAGTCTAGGCTGAGATCTTAGGGTTTAAGTGTGGACGGTCACAGGATCATTCTATCGGGGACGATGATAGGGAGTCATTTGATCAAGCATGTATCAAATGGACAGAGGAGATCGAGCCGGATAGCGCTTCGGGACATAAACAGTGAGCCGAGTCAGCAGCTACTTGGACGACGGCGTCCAATTAGAGCGCGCCACGCATGCCTTCGGAGCTACCTAGGATCTAGTCAGCACGCACGGTTTAAATAGATAAATATGGCTTTTTCCTATTTATTTAAATACCCCTAACTTAGAAAATTCATAACTTTGTGTAGAAAATCACAAAAATAAAATAAAACACTCTCTTACTCAGTGAACAGAGGAGAACAATGTTGGATAAATTTCAAGTCCATTTGATGCATATTTTATTTTTAGTTAATTAAACACTATTTGGAATCATTTGATTCTCCATGCATATTGACACATCAACTTAGTTTGAAATTTTGGCATGTTGTAGCCTCTGTTAAGGGAAATATCATCTGATTTTTCCAAGTCAGAGGAAGTCCCTATACAGAGATCCATATTTTTCAATTTTTTGCACATTACTTCCTTAAAATAATCATGGAAATTAGCATGTTGATTAAAAAATTCCTATAAAATTTTGGAAGGTACCCCATGACTAGGGAAGCTTTTAGATCTCGTGAGTCAAGTAACTTAAAATATACTTAATTTTCATGAACACTAAATTATTAAGATAATTAATTTTGGAAAATACAAACATTCAAATGAGTTGATTTTTGATCTCCACCATGTTTTATGGTCCAGAGAACTCATTATAAAAATTTCAAAATATTTTGAGTTCATTTAATAACCTAAGTTGATTTTTTAAGATAAATAACATTTTTGGCACCAAAATGATTTTTAAAATATAAATACAACTAAAAAATTTATGAAATTTAGTTTTTTGAATTCTCTGTGATCAGGGGTATTTTTTAAAAATAAAATGATATTTAAAATAGAAACTTGATTTTTAACCTATTTTAAATATTTAAATAATTAAAAATCCCTAAAAATCACAAAAACAATAAAACACATGGAAATATTCTAAATGCCTTCTTAAGCACTTAGAAAAAGTAATTAAAAATCCATAAAAATCATAAAAATAATAAAACTCATGGAAATGTTCTAAATTGCTTCCTAATCACTTAGGAACAATCAGAATATTTTTTTCCTGATTTTCTAAATAAAGATATTTATTTTCAAAGCTTAAAAATAATTTTTTTAATATTTTTCCTGATTTTCTAAATAAAGATATTGAATTTTAAAGCTTAAAAATGATTTTTAAAAGGCTAAAAATGAGTTCTCATTAAAATAATTACAATAAATCAAATAAAATCCAGAAAAATATAAAATCTTCTCATTTGGGTTCTTTGACCTCAGGGAAATTTTTTGAAAATGCAAAACTTAATTTTCCCTATTTAAAATATTTTATATTTAATAAGTACCCTAGAATTTAAAATAATTGTAATAATTTAAATAAAATTCAAAAAATTATGAAATTTAGTCCAAAGGCTTTTATGGTCTAAAGTTACCTCCAATAAAAATTTTAAGGGATAAGGATCTACCTTGGTCAAGTTAGGAATTTCTTTTGAAAAATCCTATTTTTGCATGAAAATAATTATATAAATTAAATTAAATTTTGAAAAATCACATTTCCTCCTCTCATGTCTTAATTGACCCATGAATGAGGTATGATAAAAATTCCAAAGTTATTTGGATTAAATTTGATAAATTATGGAGTGATAGAGCCTTAGGGGCAAATGTGTAATTTTGGAAAATTAGCCTTAATTAACATTTAGGCTTGATTTAAGGAGGGAAACGGGTAACCTCTGATCTTAATCAATTTATTTGATGTTTGAAACATAAGGGGTTAATTAATAGAAACCAATCTCATCTCCTTAATTAAAAAAGATAAGTTAATGAATTTCTAAATTATTAAAATTTGGAAGTTTATTAAAATAAAATGAACCCAGGACTTAGGGGTTTAGTTTATTAAAATAAAATGAACCTAGGACTTAGGGGTATGACTTTTGAAGTCAATAATTAATTAATTTAATACCCCTATTTTGGATGTTCAAATAAGATCCAAATCATGAATCATGATCACCTAAAGCTTGACCTTTTCAAAGCTAATTAAGACACTCACTTTGGTCTTATGGGCTTAGTAGTGTCTTAGGCTAACTCAAGTTTCATTTAAAGAGGATTAGAAAAGTAAAAATCATTGAAAATTAAAACACCTTTCAAACACTACAAGCCCAATTAGGGTTAAAATTTGTCTAAGTGTTCCAACAACACTAACTTGCCTCTTTAAGAGTCTTTACCCACATAATTCTTAAATTGAATCACAAGTGATAATTGCCCTATTCTTAGGGATAATTGAGACATCAATGTTCACTAAGTAATAAGGGTATTCACAGGATGACTTATTAATCAACGTAATAAGTTTAAAAGAGCTCGGGATTTTCCACCAGGCAGCGAGAGAGTAGCACGGACCTGCTTCTCTTTAGATCGATTGGATATCTTGAAGATCTACTAAACTTAATATGTTTTTCTTAACAAAAATCATCCTTAATTAAACCCCTAAGAACCAACCAAAATATGACATAGGGTTAGAAAGACTACCAAAACTTTACTTTTCTTGCTCTCCTTAAATGCCTTAACATGCATTTTAAGTTTCAGGTGGTGGAACGAGAAGGCTCGTCAGATACGCTTTTACAGTTTGTAGTGTTGTCTTTCTTATACTTTTATGCTATATACAAATCTGCTTGGAAAACTAAAACTATCAGGATAGCCATAAAACTAANCACAACATTCAAAATATAAAACAACTCAAAATTTAATCACAAACATCACACAAAACTATAATTGAATTAAAACGTCTCTATCGGAGATCGGGAATCCCTCGGAGGAGGTAACCTACGGTTGCTAACGAGGCTTCCCACGGTATCGGATGATCGGGAATCCCTCGGAGGAGGTAACCTACGGTTGCTAACGAGGCTTTCCACAGTTTAAATGAAATTATGAAACTCATTAAGTTGAGTTTATCAAGTTCATTTGGACTAAGTGAATCCAATAGAAAATAGTGGTGCTGGAACGAGGGAACCGTAGGATCCTAACCGGTGTCGCTCTAATCAACTTTAATATTCCCTTATAAAATGTAAATAACTTCAACCATAGGGCCACCTGATTTAACATCGTAACTTGACACACTATAAAACTCAAACTCGTCGCAGCAAGGAGCTTGGAGCTAGCATGGTGGGCAGCACGGTCATCTTCAACAGCAAAACCTGTCTTCCCTAACTAAGCCAATCTTCCTTCCTTAGAATTAAACAACAAAGCCATTGGACTTCGAGGTTGCTTGCTTATGCAACGTAAATCTTAGGCCTTTGTATAGCCCTGTTATACAATATAAGCCCTAACTCGTCTTAGGATTCCGAGGTTATCGTTTGTCACGACCTAAACCCTCACATCTTCAAGGCTCTTTGTGTGATAGTTTCACACCAATGTAAGCCCTAACTAATAAAATTAGCATGATGAAACACCTAAACATTTCTCCTCAAAACTGAAGCCAAACATTAGGATAGCTTGGGAAGTCACCGAGGTTCTCCTTTAGATCCATGATATCTCCTAGTTCTTCTTCCTTAGGATTCTACTAATGTTCCAAATTTGAACCAATCCCCTTTCACACCTCTACATCTGATTTCGTTGAAGAGTCCCACCATGTTCCAAATTTGAACCAATCCCCTTGCACACCTCTATGTCCGATTTCGTTGAAGAGTCCTGCCTTCCAAATTTGAACCAATCCCCTTTCACACCTCTACGTCTGATTTCGTTGAAGAGTCCTACCTTCGTTGAACCAATCCCCTTTCACACCTCTACGTCCGATCTCATTGAAAAGTCCTACCCTTTGAAATTCTAACCAATCCCCTTTCACACCTCTACGTCCGATCTCATTGAAGAGTCCTACCCTTTGAAACTCTTCAATCCCCTTTCACACCTCTACATCCGATTTCGTTGAAGAGTCCCACCCTTTGAAATTCCTATTTCTTAATTTTTATCGAGAGTCTTCTTAGGTGTTCCAAATTTGAACCAATCCCCTTTCACACCTCTACGTCCGATTTCGTTGAAGAGTCCTATATAAAATGTTCCAAATTTGAACCAATCCCCTTTCACACCTCTACGTTCGATTTTGTTGAAGAGTCCTACTCTTTGAAACTCCTTGAAGATAATATTTCCTGATTTTTATCGAGAGTCTTCTTAGGTGACTTTAGATTGAACCAATCCCCTTTCACACCTCTACGTCCGATCTCATTGAAAAGTCCTACCCTTTGAAATTTTTATTCTACAATAAAAATGTTCCAAATTTGAACTAGTCCCCTTTCACACATCTACGTCCGATTTCGTTGAAGAGTCCTACCCTTTGAAATTCTCTTTCACACCTCTACATCTGATCTCATTGAAAAGTCCTCCCCTTTGAAACTCCTTGAAGATAATATTCACACCTCTACGTCTGATTTCGTTAAAGAGTCCTACCCTTTGAAATTCCTTGAAGATAATCTTTCTGATTTTTATCGAGAGTCTTCTTAAGTGACTTTAAAATGTTCCAAATTTGAACCAATCCCCTTTCACACCTCTACGTCCGATTTCGTTAAAGAAGCTACCCTTTGAAATTCTTTGAAGATAATATTTCTTGATTTTTATCGAGAGTCTTCTTAGGTGACTACCCTTTGAAACTCCTTGAAGATAATATTTCCTGATTTTTATCGAGAGTCTTCTTAGGTGAATATAAAATGTTCCAAATTTGAACCAATCCCCTTTCACACCTCTACGTTCGATTTTGTTGAAGAGTCCTACTCTTTGAAACTCCTTGAAGATAATATTTCCTGATTTTTATCGAGAGTCTTCTTAGGTGACTTTAGTTCCTTGAAGATAATATTTCTTGATTTTTATCGAGAGTCTTCTTAAGTGACTTTGGTCATTTGAGATGTAATTAACTATAGGGGCTTGCCTTATAGGAAGCATTTCCAAACCCAGCTTAATATAAACCCTATTTAATCCTTTATATTAAATAGGGGAACTTGTCAGAAAATACAAAGGTTTCGCAGACCAGACGGATGTCATACCTTTTTTTTAGTTTATTTGATCGAGCCTCATCCTCAAGTCTTATGTTTATCCTTCGAGATAGATACAGGGTTTGAGGTATAATGGTCTTTCTTTTAAACTATGAAAAATATGGGGTTAGTTTGATTTCATATTTTTCTAAACTTCAACGTCCTTCCAAAGCGGGCAACGGGATTTCAATTCCGGTGACTGGCAGCTTCTTACGGACAACTCCACCAACACAAAATAGCGCCGACAAGAGGATAGAGCCATCTTGAGATTTTGTATCCATCATATGAGAAGGATAGATGTAGGTTCTATTATTTATAAAAACACTCATTCTATAGCTTTGGGGAAACTACTGGTGGTTTAACACACCCCTGCCCTGATCTTCACACTATGTGAACAGGAAGAAGTTGATTTTGGAATAAATGAGGAGAGGGTTGAACCTCTAAAACCTATTGGGCTTGCAAATATTAAAACTTATGAATCTCATGTTGGATGAAGATCTGAAAGTAGGAGTAAGGATATTTTTTCTACTTCTAGTACCCCTACTCTCCAGGGACTTATGTAGCAACTGATGATCCAACAAGGAGATATTTTGAGGATGGAAAATAGAATATAAATTATAGAGGACAGAAATGCACATAATGATGATTTGATAAGGTAGAAGTTTGAATATGATGCTACTTATGATGATTTTATTGTTAGATACATAAGGGGTGACCACTCAGTTCAGTTTCCTACTCACCCTGTGTTTACCCCGTATCTGTCGGCGTTATTTCGGGTTGGTTTGTGGGGAGCTGCCCGTAAGAAGCTGTCGGTTGCTGGAATTGAAATCCTGTTTCCTGCTTCGGAAGGACGTTGAAGTATGAAATCAAATTGACCTCATATTTTTCATAGTTTAAAATGAAAGAGCAATGTACCTCAAATCCTGTATCTATCTCAAAGGATAAACACAAGACTTGAGGATGAGGCTTGATCAAATAAACCAAGGAAAGTATGACGTCTGTTTGGTCTGCGAAACCTTTGTATTTGTCGATAAGTTCCCTTATTTAATATAAATGATTAAATAGGGTTTACATTAAGTCGGGTTTGGACATGCTTCCTATAAGTGCAAGCCCTATAGTTAATTACATCTTAAATGACCAAAGCCACTTAAGAAGACTCTTAAAAATCAGGAAATATTTATCTTCAAGGAATTTCAAAGGGTAGGACTCTTCAACGAAATCGGACGTAGAGGTGTGAAAGACAAGGAATTTCAAAGGGTAGGACTCTTCAACAAAATCGGACGTAGAGGTGTGAAAGGGGATTAGTATCTTAAATGACCAAAGGCACCTAAGAAGACTCTCGATAAAAATCAGGAAATATTATCTTCAAATCCTAAATGACCAAAGTCACCTAAGAAGACTCTCGATAAAAATCAGGAAATATTATCTTCAAAGAATGACCAAACTCACCTAAGAAGTCTCTCGATAAAAATCAGGAAATATTATCTTCAAGGAATTTCGAAAAAGCAACCTAAGAAAACTCTCGATAAAAATCAAGAAATATTATCTTCAAGGAATTTCAAAGGGCAAAGTCACTTAAGAAAACTCTTGATAAAAATCAAGAAATATTATCTTCAAGAAATTTCAAAGGGTATTTTCAATGAGATCAGACGTAGAGGTGTGAAAGGGGATTGGTTCAAATTTGGAACATTTTGTACACTTAAGAAGACTCCCGATAAAAATCAAGAAATATTATCTTCAAGGAATTTCAAAGGGTGGAACTCTTCAACATACTCTCGATAAAAATCAAGGAATATTATCTTCAAGGAATTTCAAAGGGTAGGGCTCTTTAACGAAATCCTCTCGATAAAAATCAAGAAAAAATATCTTCAAGGAATTTCAAAGGGTAGGACTCTTCAACGAAATCGACACCTAAGAAGACTCTCGATAAAAATCAGGAAATACTATCTTCAAGGAGTTTCAAAGGGTAGGACTTTTCAATGAGATCGGACATAGAGGTGTGAAAGGGGATTGGTTCAAATTTAGAACATTTTATTGTAGAATCCAAAGGAGGAGGGTGAAAGGGGATTGGTTCAAATTTGGAACATTTTATTGTAGAATCCAAAGGAAGAAGAACTAAGGTGAAAGGGGATTGGTTCAAATTTGGAACATTTTATTGTAGAATCCAAAGGAAGAAGGACTAGAGAAAATCAAGAAATATTATCTTCAAGGAATTTCAAAGGGTAGGAATCTTCAACGAAATCGGACGTAGAGGTGTGGGAAAAATTATCTTCAAGGAATTTCAAAGGGTAGGACTCTTCAACGAAATTGGACGTAGAGGTTGAATTATCTTCAAGGAATTTCAAAGGGTGGGACTCTTCAACGAAATCAGACATAGAGGTGTGAAAGAGATTGGTTCAAATTTGGAACATTTTATTGTAGAATCTAAAGGAGGAAGAACTAGGGGATGTCGGGTTCAAATTTGGAACATTTTGTTGTAGAGTCCAAAGGAGGAAGAACTAGGGGATGTCATGGGTTCTCAAATTTGGAACATTTTATTGTAGAATCCAAAGAAAGAAGAACTAGGGGATGTCATGGATCTAGCAAATTTGGAACATTTTATTGTAGAATCCAAAGGAGGAAGAACTAAGGGATGTCATGGATCCAGAGGAGAACCCAAATTTGGAACATTTTATTATAGAATCCAAAGGAAGAAGAACTAGGGGATGTCATGGATCCAAAACATTTTATTGTAGAATCCAAAGGAGGAAGAACTAGGGGATGTCATGGATCCAGAGGAGAACTCAAAGGATAGGACTCTTCAATGAAATCGGACATAGAGGTGTGAAAGGGGATTGGTTCAAATTTGGAATTTTTATTGTAGAATCCAAAGGAGGAAGAACTAGGGGATGTCATGGATCCAGAGGAGAACCCCAGACTCTTCAACGAAATCGGACATAGAGGTGTGCAAGCGGATTGGTTCAAATTTGGAACATTTTATTAGAAATCGGACGTAGAGGTGTGAAAGGGGATTGGTTCAAATTTGGAACATTTTGTTGTAGAGTCTAAAGAAGAACTAGGGGATGTCATGGATCCAGAGGAGAACCTCGGTGACTTCCCAAGCTATCCCGATGTTTGGCTTTAGTTTTGAGGAGAAATATTTGGTTGTTTCATCCTGCCAATTTTTTTAGTTAGGGCTTACATTCGTGTGAAACGATCACACAAATAGCCTGGAAGATGTGAGGATTTAGGTCAAGACAAACGACAACCTCGTAATACTAAGACGATTTAGGGCTTATATTGTATAGCAGGGCTATGCAAAGGCCTAAAGATAAGGTGAGGATTTACGTTGCATAAGCAAGCAACCTCGAAGTCCTATGGCTTTGTTGTTTAAGTCTAAGGAAGGAAGATTGGTTTAGCTGGGGAAGACAGGTTTTGCTGTTGAAGATGGTTGTGCTGCCCACCATGCTAGCTCCAAGCTCCTGCCGCGATGATTTTAAGTTTTCTAGTGTGTCAAGTTATAATATCAAATCAGGTGGTATATGTTTGAAGTTCTTTAAATTTTATGAGGGCATATTAAAGTTGATTAGAGCGACACCGGTTTGGTGAAGTTCTTTAAATTTTATGAGGGCATATTAAAGTTGATTAGAGTGACACCGGTTAGGATCTAGTTCTTTAAATTTTATGGGGGCATGTTAAAGTTGATTAGAGCGACACAGGTTAGGATCCTACATAAATTTTATGAGAGCATATTAAAGTTGATTAGAGCGACACCGGTTAGGATCCTACGGTTCTCTCTAAATTTTATGAGGGCATATTAAAGTTGATTAGAGCGACACCGGTTAGGATCCTACGGTACCTTAAATTTTATGAGGGCATATTAAAGTTGATTAGAGCGACACCGGTTAGGATCCTACGGTTCCCACGTTCCGGTATGAGGGCATATTAAAGTTGATTAGAGCGACACCGGTTAGGATCCTACGGTTCCCTCGTTCAGGCATATATCAAATCAGGTGGTCCTATGGTTGAAGTTCTTTAAATTTTATGAGGACATATTAAAGTTAATTCAGGTGGCCCTATGGTTGAAGTTCTTTAAATTTTATGAGGGCAAATTAAAGTTGATTAGAGCGACACCGGTTAGGATCCTACGGTTCCCTCATTCCGGCACCACTATTTTCTATTGGATTCACTTACTCCAAATGAACTTACTAAACCCAACTTAATGAGTTCCATAATTTCATTTAAATCGTGGGACNTGATTAAATTTTGAGTTGTTTTATATTTTGAATGTTGTAACGGTGAATTTTATCTTGGTTGATTTTAGTTTTAGTTTTGGTTATGGTTATGGTTATGTGGCATCGTGATGGTTTTAGTTTTCATGCAGGGTGACATTATTATTTAGCATGCAAATTTGCAGGTATAAAAGTACAGTATGAAAGTAGAAGAAAGACAATGCTGAAAACTGTAAAAGTGTACCTCGCGAGTCTTCTCGTTCCACCATCTGAAACTTAAAATGCATGTTAAGATAGTTTATGAAGAGCAGGAAAGGTAAAATTTTGGTAATTTTCCTAACCCTGTGTCATATCTTTGCGGGTCCTTAGAAGTTTAATTAAGGATGATTTTATTGAGCAAAGAATATTAAGTTTAATAGGCCTCTGAGGTATCCAACAAGTTAGGAGGGCGAAGCAGGTCCATGCCTCCTTCTCACCAACTGGTGAACAGCCTCGAGTCAATTTAAACTTATTATGTTACTTAATGGTTCATCCTGTAAATATCCTTATTACTCAGTGAACA
>JXCR01146567.1:4677-47914 GCA_002079205.1 Phalaenopsis hybrid cultivar | reverse complement strand
AAAATTAGAGAAAGTCGTCTTAGATGGTTTGGTCACATTAAACGTCGACCATTTGATGATCCTATTAGGAGAGTAAATGTTTTAGATTTGACTTATGTTAAGAAAGACAGAGGTAGATCAAGGAATGACATGGGCTTATTGTATAAAAAATGATCTTAATTTACTAGAACTAAATGAAAATATGGCACTAAATAGGACAGGCTTATTGTATAAAAAATGATCTTAATTTATTAGAACTAAATGAAAATATGACACTAAACATGACTCAATGGAGAAAAATCTTATTGTATAAAAAATGATCTTAATTTATTAGAACTAAATGAAAATATGACACTAAATAGATATTGTATTAAAAATGATCTTAATTTACTAGAATTAAATGAAAATATGACACTAAATAGGACTCATTGTATTAAAAATGATCTTAATTTACTAGAACTAAATGAAAATATGACACTAAATAGGACGCTATTAAAAATGATCTTAATTTATTAGAACTAAATGAAAATATGACACTAAATAGGATGCAATATTAAAAATGATCTTAATTTACTAGAACTAAATGAAAATATGACACTAAATAGGACGCAATGGTGATGATTTTAATTTACTAGAACTAAATGAAAATATGACACTAAATAGGACTCAATGGAGAAAAAGGATTTCATGTAGCCAACCCCACGTAGTGGGATTAAGACTTTGTTGCTGTTGTATTGTTTGTAAACACAAATACTCAATTTAATGCCATATATATGAATTTCCTTGTACGATGAAGGTAAAAAGCTTTATCGGTTTAGTTCAATTATCCAAATGATTGGTGGATATGAGTGTAGGCTGGTAACACATTTTTTATTTTTTATATGTTCAAATATTTGAAATTTATGCATCTAAACACTTGTGGAATTTGCATATTTTGTAATTATCATTTTTCAAAAAGCACTATGACACTTGATTTGTTAGGCTGGAGTGCAGACAAATATAAGATGATCTCATCATAATCTTAATCGTCGTCATCAGCCATTTATATCTTCTCAGCTATTTTTTACGATCGTTTGTTGTCATTATTCCTGTTTTCCATTGCATTTGGTGCAAATCTTATTTCAAACAATTTCTGAACCAGGAATCATAGGCAATGAACAGTAATTGGCACAGGAAGCAAAACTGAACCAGACAAACGTCAGAGAAGACAATTAGTTCTATAAATTGGATCATCACCATAGGCATTTTACAATTGAAATATTAAAATAAACTATTTAAATGATTCCAACTAAAGTAGCATCAATGCTCGCGGTGGCAATTTGCAATAAGTTCTATTAAAATGCAGTGTCTTGTNAGAGAAGACAATTAGTTCTATAAATTGGATCATCACCATAGGCATTTTACAATTGAAATATTAAAACAAACTATTCAAATGATTCCAACTAAAGTAGCATCAATGCTTGCAGTGGCAATTTGCAATAAGTTCTATTAGAATGCAGTTTCTTGTATTCAATTTGAATTTTTTTATTAAAATTTTTGTATTGTTTAATTTAAAAGCAAAATTTTTTATATTTAAGTTTTTAAATTCTCAAGTGCTTGTCAGGATGTCTATCTTCATACAAACTGTCTAGCCATTTTGGCCAATATGGCTCCTCATGCACTCAGATTATCTTCATATGCATCCCAGAGGCTTGTTAGCCTTTTTGACATGCTCGCGCGAAAGTACGTGCTTTTTGTCACTTCTGTCTTGTGTCTTTGGAAAATTTACATTTTCTAGTATGATTTCATAGAGATTTTGTGATTTGATGATGCAATGCTGCAGTAAAATTGTTTTAGAGGCTTTGATTTCCTATAATATTCCAGGTACACAAAATTAGTTGAAATAAAGAATGATAAAGGTCTCAATGTTTCTATCGGCCAAGCCGGAGGAGGAATGATAGCCGAGGATATGGTAATTTTGCCTTATTTTAAGTTATTCTGTAAAGAAAATCTGATCCATACAACAATCTTTTTCTGTCTGTATGTTTTAAATCTTATTATTCCTTATTGACTGGAATTTAAAATTAATTGCAGTCATCAGATCTTTATATTTACGCTGAATTTTTAAGAATTGTGCTGGAAATTTTAAATGCCATCCTCACGTATGCTTTGCCACAGAATCCAGAGGTATGTTCTTCGGCAACAAGTCCTTGCCTTTTGTGATTTCTATGAGGTGCCAAAACCGTTGTTTTCATGCATTGCTTATTACAGGTTGTGTATGCTATAATGCACAGACAGGAGGTGTTTCAACCCTTCAAAAATCACCCGAAATTCCATGAATTGCTTGAAAACGTGTATACAGTATGTTATATTTTTCTATATAAATTTCTTGAATCTTAAACATTTTTTTTCTCTGATTCATATGGAGTTTGCCTTGTTTCAGTTGTTAATTTTTTCAATTATTTTGATTGTTAGGTACTGGATTTCTTTAACAGTCGCATGGACATGCAGCAAACGGATGGTGAATGGTCTGTGGAAAAAGTCCTTTCGGTCATCATCATAAATTGCCGCTCATGGCGTGGCGATGGGATGAAGGTATGTGTAAGCTCCTTGGCATTATTTCAAATTGAACTTCTGTGTTCTAAAGACGCTTATTTGTTTTACCATAATATTTTCTAATTAGATACTGATACTTTTAACAGATTTTTACTCAACTGCGCTTTACATATGAGCAAGAGAGTCATCCTGAGGAGTTCTTCATTCCATATGTATGGCGATTAATTTTGGGACACAGGTGATCATACTGATATTATAATTCACTAATCATGGATGAGAGATTTTGTGCATCAAAGCAACAAAATGGCTCNACTGATATTATAATTCACTAATCATGGATGAGAGATTTTGTGCATCAAAGCAACAAAATGGCTCTNTTGGGACACAGGTGATCATACTGATATTATAATTCACTAATCATGGATGAGAGATTTTGTGCATCAAAGCAATAAAATGGCTCTTTTTTTTCCTTAAAATTTCATAAATATAGCTGTTAAAAAAAGCTCGTTATACGTATTCGGCTTGGCTTGATCTTGACTACCTTTTATAAGCTCATGTATTTAGTGAGTTGAAAATGAATGAGCTTTATTTCAATTGTCTTTGTTTTGGTAGCAGTTTGATTGTATTTCTATATAAATTCAAATATGCACATATATACATTTATACATTTGTGCATGTACATTAATGTGTTTAAGTGTATATGTATGAGCATGAATATATATATATATATATATACAGATATTTATATTTGTACGGATATACTTACATTTTTGTGGGAACATACAAGTTTTTAATTTATATATAATTTTTAAGGTGACATTATTTTTGTGCACAACTCTTGTTTGACTCGTTAAAACGACCATGAAAAATAAAATAAAATTTAAAACAGAAAAAAAAAAAAAAAAAANNNNAAAAAAAAAAAAAAAAAATCTTTTAGCCTAATTTGTGCGCGGCTTGATTTCAACCCCATTCACGCATATATTCCCTCTATAAGCTTTTTTGAGACTAGCTGTAGCTTTTCAAGGCCACTGCCATTATCAGTTTAAATTATGGCACTGTGTTGTATAAAAAAGTAAGTAAAAATAGAATTTAAGGAAATTTACGTACCTAGCACATAATTCTTGTGTATTTACATATGAAACACCTGAACTTTCAAATTTACAGTTTTATAACACTTTTGAGCATAAACTTATGCATGAAAAAAAGAGTATTTTGCTTTTAAAAAGAAAGAAACAGTGTTGTTTTTTATGTAACATTTAAGATTTGGGTGTCATGTTTATAAATATGAAAGTTTAGATGTTAGGCAAGCAAAATACTTAACGATTGTGTGGTATGTATGTAAATGCCCCTTATCTATATTTTTTATCCTTACTATTGAAGTAGTCATGTAATTGGAGTTATTTCATGCTTATTATGTCACTTGGTATTAACCTTTTTATTGTATTTCTTGTAACTTGATTGTATTTCTCTTGGTATTTCACTTTGTATTTCACATGTTGTTGTATTGTATTTCTTGTAACTTGACTTATTCAAATTGACTCCTGTTATTTTTTGAACCAGTTTTACATTCAACGCAGATGCTATCAATTTGTTTCCAGTGGACAAACCTGCAATCGTGAGTATTATTTGGGAATTCGTTTTCTTTTATATTAAAAATAATAAATTAACATTGTATTAATTATAACATCAATTACATAAAATCTTCGATGGTGTCAATCTTTCTTAACGGTAACCCTTTTTTTACCATAAAGATGGACATTTATGTAATGGCATTTATTGCATTGCATTAAAATTATTTTAGATAAATTATAAATTTATGGGGTTATGATTTTAAACTAGTATGATGTCCATATAATTTTTATGACACAGTGAAGGGAAATTTACATGCTTACCGAACAGTTTTAATATATTTACATATCTAACTCCCAAAGTATTATCAGTACATTCATAAGACTTTAGGATTCATGAAAGATGTATTTCACTTTTCGAAAGTAATTAATAGTGGTATTTTTATTTGATGTTAAAGATTTAAGTGCCATGAATATAAATATGAAAGTTCAGATGTAAGATGTGTAAATACATAGGAATTGTGTTTTACATAGGTAAATACCATAATAATGAAAAGTTTTACCTTCTAGTATGTAAATTACATGCGCATGACATCTTTACTTCTCTGAACCTCTTCAGGATAAATCTGCTGGTGAGGAAGCTGGTGAGGTCTAAATCTTTGGATATATTACCCCGCGCTCTACCAAAAAAAAAAAAATAATAAAATAAAATAAAGGTATTCTTTCTTTCCATGTGTTAAATATTATTTCCTTATTTTAGTGTCATAACCTTACAGATAAATTGAGTGTAAAGGCTGTGCAGTTTTAATAAAAGGTTAATATTTGTTGGTTCCATGGTTGCTTTGAACTCTACAGAGGTATTTGAGCGTAGTATTTGTTTGGCAAATTTACTTATATACCACACAATTCTCATATATGCCATTTTAGTGCATGAATTTATGCCATTTTTAAAATTTTAGTGCTAATTGTATTTTCAATATGATATGATGTGAAATATGAAAATTTAGGTGTTAGATAAATAGTTACATAAGAATGAATTGTGTGGCATGCATGTAAATGCCTTGTATGCTCTTTTATTTCATATATTTATGTCATTTTTTGAGGCCGTCGAATTATTGGCCATCGGTGAAATTCAATGAATTTTATGTGAATTTTGATAAGGAAAAGCTTGATAAACATGGTGGAGAATATTTTGATATTTAATTGCGAGAGTAATATATGAAATTATGGCTAGAGTTTGTTGCTTGATGAACTATTTAAATTTTATTAATTATTTGAATGTTTAAGAAGTTGTGCCCATCCTCACTCCTTTCTCTTAATTCACGTTCATTTCTTCGAGATGGCGGGAGTCTAAGCTCAGTTGTTCACAACAGTTTTAGAACGGTATTGTGTATTAAAAAAAAAAAAATGGTGCAATGTGTGAGGAAAATTGATCAAAATTAAAGCTGGTTTATCGTTTAGGGCTTTTTTTTTTCATTTTTTTAATTTATAAGAATTTGTGCATGCAATGCGTTTATATATTTCAGTTGTCCATCACAACTAGCTTTCAAAGGTAGACTCACCTAGGGCTGTAAAAAAAGCTCGTTTGCGAACAGTTCGTGTTCGGTTCGTCAATGAGTTCGTGTTCGATTCGTTCGATTAGTAAAAGAGACGAACGTGAATTNGATGTTGTCAGCCGTAGTCGGGAAAGGCAAAAAGCTTTGAAGACCGGTCAGTCTAGAACCCTTATTAATGACTAGGGCTGTCAAAAAAGCTCGTTGTTCGCGAACAGTTCGTGTTCAATGAGTTCGTATTCGATTCGTTCGATAAGTAAACGAGACAAACATGAACAAATTTTTTTCGTTCGGTTAGTTAAACGAATCAAACACGAACAGTGATGCGTTTGTTCGTGTTCGAATCGTTATTGTTTGAAAANCCAATTGCGTCGTCTACTTTCCAGCCACTCTGCCTTGTGCACGGATTTGGCTTACTTCGAGGGCAAAGGCACTGGAAGGCCGACGCATACTCTCCACGCTCTCGGCGCCTATTTTCTACGCTCCCAGCGCCTACTTTCCAGTTGCTCTATTCGGGGGAAAAAATTGTTCTTTTTGGACTTCCTTGGCCGCCTAGGCTCCAGTTCAACAACTTTGCTCCATTTCATGATATTTTGAGCTCCGATCAACCCCCTTCCTTGAATCCTGCAATACAATACTAAAAGCTTCCAAAAAGCGTAAAATAAACATATAAAAAGATGCAAATATGATGACAAATGAACACATTTCACGTGCATGCCAATCATAAATTAAGAGGAATATATCTCTATTACTACATAGGGAGAGCATATATCTGTGACTACGTAGGAATCACTTGAATAACTCCTTCTACTTCCCTATCCATTAACTCACACGCATCTTGACCTACATTAGAAGATTTGATTCCTATTAAAGTTTGATGAAATTTTCCTTGATAAAGATATTTATTTGAATATCCCAATAACTAAAGCCTTGACCATTAACTTTGTTTAACTTAACCATTATACTTTTCATTACTCATTTTATGTGTGGCTTAACAAAAAAAATCATATCAGTTATTAGGATAACAATAAAATTTTAAGCAAAATCAAATGATGATAAGGAATGAATGTCGAAGACAACAATCAAAAGACACTAATTTATGAATTTTATTAAGATTTATATATATCCATGAATACATAGAAATAAGATATTTGAGAATCCTTAAAAAAAATGAGTTCATAAAAAATTTCTTTTTATATAAGTTGAAAAAGAGAATAAAGATGCCACTTATTCTATATCAATAATTGAGAGAGTAAGTTGTCACCACTTAAAATGAGGAATGAGCATGAAGAAAAAGTTGTCAATGATGCAACTATTATCATCTTACAATCTCAAATGAGAAAGCTTCTTCCTCTCTGCTCTTCTCTCTTCCAACAATTTCTCCAAATTTTGGCTTAAAGCTCTCTCTCTCTTCTCTCTTTTAGTTGCGAGATACATCAACACTATTAAACCATCTCCTTAGTTATAGGCAGTAGGGAGTAAACTTGTATGAATTAGATAAATGGTGGTAGGCAATGTAGATGTAAAATGATGCTAGTGAGCAATATTTTTTTTGGGGAGTTATGTAAACGTTATAGGTGAAAAATTGTACGAGTTAATCAAATAAAAATACATAACTTCATATCTTAATATAGATATCAATCTAAGAGAAAGATGCTTCTTTATAAAGCGCATATTAGAGTTGGGGTAAGGGGGTAGGCGTGCACCACTAAGCTCCCAAGAAGATATAACAGCAATTTAGTAAGCTTCCTTGAACAAGGAATCATATAAGTCAACAAATCAAAGTAATGAAGTCGTCTATAGTAAGCATTCCTCAAAAACGTCAAGAAACGTTAGATAATCAATGTTTAGCTTGCTTTACTAAAACTGTGAATTTTCATCCTTTAGAGGAAATACTGAAGAATTAGTCAAGGGCAGGGAACTTACAATGCACAACAACATCTTCAGGATATCTTTTCACAAATTGCTTTGCCGCGAATCTCCAATTATCAGCACTGCACAAAAATGGAAATGCTATCATTGAAAGAAAGTCGAGCTTTATTCACTAAAGTTGTAAAATCTTTTACATATAAGTTGTAACAGTTTTTAGAATAATCATTCACAATTACTGGACAGANGCACTGCACAAAAATGGAAATGCTATCATTGAAAGAAAGTCGAGCTTTATTCACTAAAGTTGTAAAATCTTTCACATATAAGTTGCAACAGTTTTTAGAATAATCATTCACAATTACTGGACAGAAAAAAAAAGTAGAAAGGGGGCCACATCCTCAGCTACGTGGACCTGACTAGAAACCCATATTAGATTCCCATTCCCCTAATGTAACTGACGATCCAATCCAAAATCAAAAGCTNACGAGCTTATTTCAAACAAACTAAATTTTAAACGAACCAAACACGAACACAAGCTCTGTTCGTTCGTGTTCATTCGTTTACACCCCTAACTCACCTCGCCAAATTGCCCACCCACGCCCCTCTTAAGTTTATAATTTCTTTAAACAAATATTAATCACGAAACCTTTGTCGACATTTAATTTATAATTTTCACTTTTGTGCTCTCCCCTATATATATATATATTGATATTATTATCAACATTTAGCTATTATATTTAAATATTCTTTTCCAAAAAAAAAAAAAAAAAACATAAAATAAATGGTAATCTACTTCTCCCGCATTCTCATTGATACAACGTAAACAAATTTATTAAATAATAATTGAATGAAAATTTCATTTAAATATGTTCATTTAAAAAAATTATTTATATTATTTAAATATTTAAATTTAAGTGCTCGACTATCTTTACTACAAGAATAATGGTTGGAAGATTGGCTGGTGACATTGAAAAATTATTGCATCAGGTGTCTTGATGTAAAATTGTATCATGTGACAATTAAGGCCCACTGACGTAACACAATTCGGGCCCGAATCGTCACGAGTCGTTCTATTATTAGACATCTTGATACAATATTTTTTTTCCTTCGACACAGTGGGAGAGGAGGTGCAAGAAAATGAAGCTAACCACATTAATGCATAGTCATAGATGTAAACGTAATATTAAAAATTTTGAGTGACAATGCAAGTAAATCTTAACCATCCATTTCCCAATTCCTATGTATTTATAATTCTAACATTTAAAACTTTGCTTTTAACATTTATACCATCCACATAAAAAATATCATTACTTTAACTGGAAACAAAATGAAATACAACTTTTCATGCACAGTAAGATAGCATGTTTAAAAAATGAAGTTTAGGCGTTGGATATATAAATACAAAGTAATTGAGTGGTATGTATGTAAATCTTTCAATATAAAAAGATGATGAGTAATCACACTATCTCTAATAATGCATTCAACCAAGTGAAATGAAAATTTCGCTCCCGGTGTTCCCAAACGACATGCATAACAAAGACGTGAAAAATGTAGTCCACAACCGTAACATGTCGCTGCAGCAAGGAAGAAATTTATATAGGGTTTTGGTCCGGGGTTAAACTCCTAAGCCAATTTGCCATTTGGAATCATTTTTTTCATTTTTTATTTTTAATTTATTTTTTTATGTTTAGATTTGAAATAAATCATGCTTGACATACATAATTAAGATATGATTATTTTAAAAAAAAATTCAGAAAATTATGTTAAGAACATACTAATAAACATGCTTTAAATATAGAATAAAAATTAAAAGCAAAAATAACAAGCCCTAACAAATGCTTTGTTTACTCATCGAAACTGTCCCCTTTGATGATACGTTCGGTCCTTATCAACAGATACCCCCAAGTACTCATCAAGCACGTTACAAAAAGCCTGCATGTCATGATCAAGTTGTTTAGACTTCAATTATAAAGTGCTAATGTATGAAATGATTGTTTTGCAAATGAATTGAACATGATCTTGAAGCCATAGAGAAGAAACGATCCGAATGATGCTTTTATTTCACATTGTTTTACCTATGAATTTGATATGATTCTGTGTAGAAATCAACAGAAATTTTCATAAAAATTAAGGCAAAAAGGAGTTCTTTTTTCAAGAATCCAAACAACTCACACAAATATAAAAGATAAACACCTATAATTCAAGAGGTAGGCGATCTCTCTCAATTTCTACAATTTGAGAGATAGGAAATCTCTCCTAAATTCTAGACCTAAAACTCACAACTCAATCTCATACATAAAAAACTAACCCTAAACATAATAAGCTTATTTATACCAAATAATAATAATAATAATAATAATAATAATAATAATAATAAAAGACTAAAATGCCCTTAGACATATAGAAGACAAATTTGCCCTTAGACTAGACACAAAAAAAGATACATTGTCGTCATGATGGGAAAAAATTAGACTGCTACTTGATCAAGTCAAGAGAATTCCATCCAGCATCATTATCTAACCATTTTTAACATTTAATCAAGAATCCATAGTGACCCACAGGAGTTCGAAATGTAGTATTGTGCATATCCTTTAGCCGCATCTGAATCAGTTGGTGGCTTGATTTCTAATCAATATTAGAGAATATCACAACCCCAAACAACTCATCTCGTGGCTTATCAGTCACCAAAGTCTCTGTCAACTCTATTTCACAAGTCTCTTTGATAACTGTCAACTTAAATCTTGTTTGTTTTTGTTTCATCAAGCCAATCGAATGTCATATTATTAATTCGAAGTGCTGCGGTTTTAGTCTGCTCCTAGTTTCTTCGCTCGATACCATAAATCCCGATCATCCTAAAATTGTGACGCCGCCCTCATGTAGTGCAAATCCTTTTGGTTGGTACTGCTGGAGTCCATTCCCAACATTGTCTCTCGACTCTGTGACAGACATAGCTAGTTTTGTGTTAAACTTCATTACCTTCTTTATCATTTTTTGTGTTTCCATATGCTCTCGAATCAGTCTTCCATTCAACTCTCTATGAAAGAAAACCCATTTTCTATGGTGACAAATCCTTCTTCCATCTCAGATATGATTTGGCTCACATCTTTGCTTCTTATGGGTTTTGAAACTCGCGATCATGTGGTTGACTTCCCAGCTAGCTCGAATCCCAACAAGAATGTTGTCATTCCGTTGTCGGCTTTCCAAATCACGATCGGTTTCGTCCCAAGGGCACACCTGATCTGGTCGCTAGACTGGAATCTTGCATAGCGACTGTCTCACGAGTGGACACCATCATCCAACTAATGTATTGGGAGGATAGGGCGTGAGGAGAAAGATGGAAGTTTGTGGTCTCTGTACGCCGCAATCCCCATGTGGCCATTTCAACTAACTCTAATCTCAACAGTGTTGCTAAGGAGAAAATATTCCGTTCGCTCTACCAACCATCGGACGCCACGTCGCTATACACCTCATCGGTGGACGACGTGGAACCCAGTGGTTGGTAGTCCAGACGGAATAATTTTTTGTTGCGAAGGCAGAGGGGAAAAAGAAAAAGGACTAGAGTTACAGATCCTCAGTAGGTTGTAATCTCGTCGAATCCTTCCCTATTTAGCTCTGATCTCAATCATAAGAGAAGACAACACTGGAGGGAGCGAAGGAGGAAGTTTCGGGTTTTTTTTATGCCACGATCGTGTGGTTAATTCGCAATTAGGTTTGTTGCATGCATAAAAACTATTTATAAACATATAAAGCCTATTTATTACCACAATAATAATAATAATGATAATAATAATAATAATAATAATAATAAAAGACTAAATTGCACTTAAACATTCAGAAGACAAACTTATCCTTAGACTAGACATAGACGTAACAGAATTAAAATTTTGTTATCTGCCAAAAATATTATAACAAAGTTCAATTAAGTGCATCCTCAAATGAAGCATAAGAGTCTAGCATACTATTTGATATGAGATGAGTGCAATTAATGAAGAAATAAATAAAATTTCTATCGCTCAAATGTAAAATCAAATCTAATGATTTTAAGACTCATCTCTATCAAATTTTTTTGCTATGAAGATTTTGCCATTAATTTTCTTATGATCATGTATATTAGAGAAGCTTTTGCTCCGTCATTTAGGGCAAAATGAGACGCACTCACTAAAATATCACCTTTTATCTTATTTAGTCTCTAGACTATATATACAAATTTGAGTCAAAATGATCTCTCATATAGAAAATGTGATATTAAATTAACCCCAATTTAATCCCTCCACTATAAATAACCAATCCAAATTATTTCCTAAGGAAATATTTTGAATAAATTTTGTATAGTCGAGGGAGTAAATTAGAAAAATATGATACTCTAGGACTAAATTAGCAACATATGACCAGAAGGACTAACTTGAAGTATAACTCACAAAGTTATAACTAATTTCCTCATACATGGTCGCACACAATACATAATTATGCATGAAAATCCGGCACCACGTTAACATTCCTGTACATCACATTTATGCAAAGAAATTCAAAACCATGTACAGGAAAAATATACAGTTATAAGCATCTGCACGTAGTTTTACAGTATAGTGTGTATAATTGCGTATTGCCATGTACAAGAAAACTGCCTCGTTGTAGGTTTGTATATTACTGTATATAAATGTAAGAAACTGTAAAATTTTCAAAGTCTTTTAATTCTCCTATAAGCCTTCCCATGGTTCTCTACTGTGATTTATCCCCATCTAATAATTTATCCTAAAAGAGACTAACAGAAATTTTGAGAAAAATCAGTAACCAACCTGGAAAGAAAACGACTCTTTTCCATTAAGAATTGAATCCATTGCAGCGTACTGATCATCAAAAACACTATAAAATTGCTGGTAAAACTCACTCCTGAAAATCATTAAATGAAAATATTCATTATTTTTTCAAGATCTACTATTTGCAAAGAAGTTTAAGCAATAGAATTTGTGCTTACTGTTGTTCCTTGGTGGCTTCTCTATCCATTTCATCGAACTTTCTAGTAAGAACTTCTGCTGCTGTTGGGGAAAGCATGTGGATGATAAGAGCCTCTAATGTTCTTGGGAAGCGATTCTAATAAAAAAAATTAGTGGAATAAAGACTAAGTTTTTCATATGAAATTTTACCGAGATTTAAATATTAATAATTAGTAATCAAAATTACCGAAAAATCAAATGATACTTAAATGTGATATATTTATTTTGAATTTATTACATGAAATAATAGAGATAAGATTAGATGGAGGTACAACATAGAAACTAGAGTGACCAAAACAGAAATGTTTCCAAAAACTCAAGTTCAATTTTAAAACAGTGCAGCTAGACTGCAATGAAAGATGGGAATGAATGCTTGTGGATAAAAATGTCTCAGACAAGTTGAGTATTACGTAAATTAAATAAAAAAAAAAAGAATGTGTGATAAAAAAATATTTAAAGACATTTAAAGATATTTAATGGTATTGAGCTCTTTGGTGGTATAAAGCATTTCTCAAAATCATGACCCAAGAAGGCATAAAGACTAGATTAGTCTTGGGAATTATTTTAACAAAGAAGATCCAAGGAAAATTCCTGATGCAAATACAAAGCCATAACAAGCCACTGGCTCATCAAGATAAAGGCCACGCTTACCATGTTTGTTTGTAGTCCAACCAACCAAAGCAGCACATATGAACTTTATTGATTATATTAATGCATTGGCTAATAGAGAAAAATTATTAATTCGAATAAACATTTACTCACCGCCATAGATAACAAAATTTTTTGGAGTACCAATGGTTCAAGAGCCCAAAGGATGCTTGCAACAGGGTTGTTCAGAACTAGTGATGAGTAACCAACTTCAGTTCTTTTTTTACCTCCCTCCCCGTCAGTACCTGACACCTTCGGGGCAAAACCTGAAGCTTCATCATGACTCGAAGTGCTGAGATTTTCATGAACCAATGAAACTATTTTGTAGAGCACATTAAGTTCATGGGGTTCCAGCCGATCTGATGCCGATGAAAACTTCTGGCTGTTCTGTTCAGAACACATTCTCGGATCATTTGGCTCAAAATTAGAGTCACCTGATAATTTATAAACAGGATCATTAATACATTTTAACAGTGGATCAGGAGGGTGCTCTGTTACTAAAACACTTGTCTTGAAAATTCAAAGTTTGGAAGGAAGAGTTGAAAGTGGAGACTAAAGAAAACAAAGCAATTGTGATCACCCTGATTCTACCATCAAGAGTCTGACACAATGTAGCGATCTTCATAAATTAATAAGATAAGAAAACTTTGAAATTGAAGCAAATTAACAGTAAATTTGATCAAGCATTATAGAGTAGCAGTCATGAATATATACGTTTACAAGTATAACAAAGTGAAAAACAATGTCCAAGAATAAAGGTGAGAAGATAGTAATCTTCCAAATGGGTTGCACAGAGAGGCGAACCAATAAAGTGAACAAAATTTGATGTGTAAGAGGATGTTAATTTGCATTAGGAGAATTAAAATAAAAGTTTTAGGAAAATCAACAAATAGATATTGCTTTGAAAAAATAAAGAAATTAAAAATATTACTTTGAATGAGTGAACAATAAATATTACTAAAACATAATAGAAACAAGCTAAACCGTTTCCCGAGTAGGAAAGAATGCATGTCTTGATGATCTATGCAGGAACCTAAGTACTAAGCAAGGAGATAAGAAAATATATATTAAATAACTAAGGAAGTGAAATTAGAAAAAGAGAGTTTGATCGAAATACCGCTATCTAAAAGATGAAAGCACTATTCTGAAAGATAATAATAAAAACATTCTGATAAATTATAAAAAGTTTTAAAGAAGAAATCTTTTTTAGAAGATAAAAAGGAGCACAATCATGCAGTTTAATTTAATTTGATCAACGAAAAAGAAAGGAATAAAGCTAAATTTGAACGAGTAGAATCAATTAACAGCTAAAAGTCTAGATGAGGTGCATGTTGTTTACAATGAAGGGGGGAGATCAACGCAAGTTGCTTAACAAATATTTTTGATGAATTAAAAAAGAACAAATCATATTACCCCTATCACAACTATTTAGCATTGACATTATGAATTTTATTTTAAGACATAAAAGAAAAAATTAATTCGACCCAAATTATTTTACACGACTTCTAACTGTATAAACCTTGGTACCATTTCCTTCCTAGTCATTATAAAAAAAGTTCTTAGCCAGGAGTCATTATACTATCAGTTAATCATTTACTGTTCCGTGTTTAATTAATCACCTGCATTTGCCTTTAAATTAGTTATTACTGAATTATTGCCATTATCATTAGAAACTAATTTCATATTTGTTCATTTGCTCAATGACAGTTCAATCGATTTTGGATAAAGCCAACTATAAAACAAGTGCCTAGACCAATATTTTTCCAGGAATGAATAAACAACTTTCCAGTGAAACAAATGGAATTTTACATTTGTTCCTTTGCTCAGATATAAAAGGGGCTGCGACAGCATAGATGGATGGCAGGGTCAGCGATGGCAATGAAGCGAAGGTCGGGAACGACAACGACAACCAAGAGAGAAATGTGGAGGATGGAAAAATTGGGGATAAATACTCCTGCAGGAATGAACTATAACCGGAGCACCACTCGATAACTTGGAAGGAGATCACCATCTCAGACGAGCTATAGGCGGAGCACCACCCGTCATTGGATAGAACACTCGAAGGGAGACATAGGATGAAAACATATGCCAAAAATGAAAACCTAAAACATGAAAAACAAATATATAAGCCTAAAATAAATAGGAGTAAGCCCCTCTCAAAATGTCACGACCCGAACCAGTGCTTAGAATAAACTGAGGCGGAAACTGCGGTTGAACTGTATTAACTTTTTATTTTACTTTACAGATCATTTTTTTCAAAATTTTCAATATATAAAAGAGTCAGGAATACACGAACTGCAATAAAATTAAACATCCAGAAAAAACAACATAATTTAAAAATCACATTTCAAACCAACACATAACTTATCAATATCTAAAGAAAATAGTATAAAATAAAACTACAACACATCATAACTAGTACCTATTGGCTGCAGTCCTCCTCCTGTAAATCAAATCTCTCATACCATACATATCAACCTAAATTTTTTCTTCTCATAAAAAAAAAAGTTTTAATTGTAAGTTTAACTTAGTGAGTAATTATAATCTAATATGTATTAAATTATAATGCTTATTTATGTATGAACGACCAAAAGAAAATGCAACTCAATACTTTATAAAATCTTAAACTTTCACTTTAATATATTCATTCTCGTTTCACTTTAAGTAGTTACCATTTTAATATCTTTAATAGTTGTAATAAGATTATTGTCATACCCGAATATATCATAAAAAATGTAACCAAAGATGCCCTAAAAAATGTACTTAAAGTCACCCTCAAATTGTACTCAAAAGTACATCTTTACCATTTCATTTAACGTGTACATTTCCATCGCATCCCCTGTCAGTACCATATGGGGATAATCCTGTATGACTTATTCTTTTACTTAACATTTCATATGAATTAAAATCCATTAAAATGTATCTTTATATATAAGTTATTTTACTCTCATCTCATATGCGATTTTAGACCTTCAATATGCAAGATATAACTGAAAAATTAAATCATTTAATAAAGTAATTTTTCATTTACTAAAATATTAAACTAATACCAAAAAATAATCACTCGCCTTGCTTAGCTTGCTTAACACACTGATTTCCTAATCCCTGACCTTCTAGAATTAAATGTTTTTTAACCTAAATTGGAGTAAACATTAATACTTTATTAAATATGAATTCCAAATTAAGTAAAACTAACTTTAATTTAAAACATACCTTATCTTTTAAAACTATCTGTCTTTTTCTTCCATTTACATCTTTACCATTTCAATTAACGTGTACAGTTACATCGCATCCCCTATCAGTACCATATAGGGATAATTCTGTATGACTTAATCTTTTACTTAACATTTCATATGAATTAAAATCCATTAAAATGTATCTTTATATATAAGTTATTTTACTCTCATCTCATATGCGATTTTAGACCTTCAATATGCAAGATATAACTGAAAAATTAAATCATTTGATAAAGTAATTTTTCATTTACTAAAATATTAAACTAATACCAAAAAACAATCACTCGCCTTGCTTAGCTTGCTTAACACACTGATTTCCTAATCCCTGACCTTCTAAAATTAAATGTTTTTTAACCTAAATTGGAGTAAACATTAATACTTTATTAAATATGAATTCCAAATTAAGTAAAACTAACTTTAATTTAAAAGATACCTTCTCTTTTAAAACTATCTGTCTTTTTCCTCCATTCCAAAGGATTTCTCGACCTTCTTCCTCACTTCTTAACAGTAATAAAGTTTAATAACATTAATTTAACTAATTATATTATTAATTTCAATAATAACATAAGACTTAACATTTATCTTAAAAGCTTTGAGATTGATCTCCTCCCTTGCTTGCTTCACAAACATTCCTTCAAAGCCGAAATCCCTGAATTAAAGTCCTGATTAAATTTGACTTGGAATTTAAACACACACGCACACCACAAATTTATTAAATGGCTTAATCAAAACTAATGAGAACTCTAGCATAACTTAAAATTTTTTGGTTGTTCGCAACTCTTCCTCTCCCCTCACATGAATTTTGTGTCAGCTCTTTACCTAAATTGCACGAGCTTGGAACTATATATCGCAAGGTTTTGGTGCTCCCTTGAATGCAATTTTCCTTCGGTTCTGCTTACGGGTGTAATGGGAAATAAAAAACGCAAGCTTCTGTTGTCTTGGCTTCTTCTGCGAAGGAGTTTTACGACAAGGGTAGAATCGCAAGATTTCCCGGTTTTCTTCTTTGCGGCTGCAGCTCTCGGATAGAGAGAGAGAGAGAGAGAGGGAGAGGGGAGAGAGGGAAAGAGAGAAATTATTTCTTGGAATTGTCGAGACGACCAATTGTGTATAATTCTAAGCTAATAAAATTCTATGTAACTCTGTGAACGTAAGCAATTTATCGAACCAAGTAAATCTGTATGTTCTGCTTTGTTTCTGTTTTGCGAATTTCTCGTTCCAATTTTTTACTTTATTGCCGTCATTTTTTCACAACAATTGATATCAGAGCTGTGGTTTCGAATCTAAGGAAGAACGATGGCTGGAGATGAAGTGAATGCATCAGGGATCGAGAAGTTCGATGACACAGATTTTGATCACTAGAAAATGCAGATAGAGGACTACATCTATGGGAAGAAACTTCATCTTCTGTTAATTGGAAAAACAACAAAAAAAGATGGATAAGGCTGATTGGAATATGTTAGATCAATAGGTCCTAGGGGTTATTTGATTAACCTTGTAAGGAATTGTTGCCTACAACGTCATCAAGAAAAGAACTGCTATAGATCTCATGACAGCATTATCAGCTATGTATGAAAAGTCATCGGCGAATAATAAGGTGCATTTGATTAAAAAGTTATTCAACTTAAAGAAGCGAAATGTACATCTGTTGCAATACTATCACAAATCAATTATCGTCTGTTGAAATTAATTTTGATAATGAGATACGTACACTGATATTGTTGACTTCATTGTCAAATAGCTGGAAAGCCATGAACATGACAATTAGTAATTCTGCAGGTGTGATTTTTGAATAATCTTTTGTTCTCACTGAATACATAGATAATTCACCTATAAATAGGCGAGTACAAGAGATAAAAAGAGGAAAGAAATCTTCTTACAATTAAGTAAATCCTATAATTATGGAATAAACATAAATCCCTATAATTAAGGAATTACATTTTTTATACTATGACTAAATATAACAAGTACTAAATAGAATTAAAGTAAATAATAATAAGGAGCGTAATTTCACAGTCCCCCTCAAGGTGGGTTGTACAGATTGTACATGCCCAACTTGTTAGTTAGCTCATCAAAACTGGACTTAGGGAGAACCTTGGTGAGAATGTCTGCGGTTTGGTCTCTATAAAGGGTATAGACCAATTCAATGATTCTATTGTCCACCTTCTCTGAAATGAAGTTCCGATCAATCTCAATATGTTTTGTTCGGTCATGATGAACAAGATTCTTTGCGAAACTGAATATAGTTTAATTGTCACAGAACATCTTGATAGAATTTTCTCCCATAATTCTAAGCTCCTTGAGAAATCTTTTGATCCACATTCCTTCACAGATACCAAACGCCAGTGCTCTGTATTCTGCTTCTGCACTGCTCCGAGATACTACCGATTGGTTCTTGCTTCTCCATGTCACTAGTTTGTTGCATACATACAAGCAATACCCAGAGGTTGATTGTCGGGTGGATATATCTCCTGCCCAGTCAGCATCAGTAAAAACTTCTACATTTTGACTATCATTCCTTTTGAATAATAATCATTTCGTCGGTGTCATCTTTAAGTATCTTAAGATACGGTTGACAACTCCCATATGTTCCTTAGTAGGACATTTCATGAATTGACTTACTATACTTACTGAAAAACTTATGTCTGGTCTGGTGATAAGTAAATAAGTCTTCCAACAAGTCGCTGATATCGTCCTTTGTCGACAGATAAACTATCATTCTTCATTGCAAGCTTTTTATACGGGTCTATTGGAGTATCTATTGGTTTGCATCCAAGCATACCAGTTTCTTTCAATAGGTCCAAGGTGTACTTCCTTTGAGTTACGGCTATCCCCATTTTGGATCTTGCAACTTCCATTCTCAAGAAGAACTTCAAGTCTCTGAGATCCTTGATTTCGAATTCATGGGCTAGAAACTTCATCAACTTTGTCAATTCTTCAGTGTACACCGGTAAAAATGATGTTATCAACATACACAATAAG
Source organism: Phalaenopsis hybrid cultivar (assembly GCA_002079205.1). Lineage (NCBI taxonomy): Eukaryota > Viridiplantae > Streptophyta > Magnoliopsida > Asparagales > Orchidaceae > Phalaenopsis > Phalaenopsis hybrid cultivar. The sequence continues at coordinate 28,550 of JXCR01146567.1, read as the reverse complement.
TACATCAATCTTCATTTCGAATCTTTTTGTGAACATTGTATGATCAGCCTGACTTTGAGTATAACCACACTTGATTACTGAATTGGTGAATCGGGCAAACCAAGCACGGGGAGATTGTTTGAGACCATACAGAAATTTCTGGAGCTTGCATATTTTGTCACTAGGGAAGGACCCTTCAAAACTATACGGTAAATCCATGTATACATCCTCTTCAAGATCTCCATTAAGGAATGCATTTTTGACATCAAGTTGCATAAGGGGCCAGTCTCGGTTTGCTACAATGAAGAGTAGGATTCTAACGGAGTTCAGTTTGGTTATAGGGGCAACTGTCTCTTGGTAGTCAATTCTAACTGAGTATAGCATTTTGCAACCAGTCGGGCTTTTAACCGATCTATGCTTCCGTCTACCTTACATTTGATTGTAAATAACTACCTGCATCATACTGGTCTCGTATCCTTGGGCAAATCATACATAATCCATGTTCCACTCTTGTCTATTGCAACAACTTCTTCATTCACGGCTTTTCTCCATTCCGGGTGTGAGAGAGCTTCCTGAATAGAATTCAGAACCTTTATGCTGTCAATAGCAGTTACAAATGCATGATAGGGAGGAGATAACCTCTCATATGAAATAAATTGGGCAATAGGATGTTGAGTGCAAGGAACATCAGAATCATCTTTCACAGGCGGGGTAAGTTCATAATCACTAGTGTCTATAGATTCCGTACCTGAGTGAGTTTCAGAGGATTTTCGAGTCGGATTAGATTCTTAGACAGCAGCTGGAAGCGGTGTTAGGTTCTCTATTCTTTCAGCAGTTATGTTTCGTCTTGTATAGACCCGAAGTTCCTGAGGAGTGGGTAGTGTAGACTGAGGACGTTGAATAGGAGAAGGTATGGGTTGTGTAGACTGAGGAGGTTAAATAGGAGATGGAGGAGGTTTGACAGTCGGTGAGGGACTCGTGTCAGTTGGTAAATGACACAGGGTTGTTGTTCACTACGACTACTCTCCCCCTGAATGACAGAGCCTTGGTAGTATAATTGATGTTAAAAAAAGGTGACATCCATAGAATTATAGACTTTTTTAGTTGAGGGACAATAACACTTGTAGCCTTTATTGTTAGTCGAATACCCTATGAATATGCATTTGACAGATTTGGAGTCTAATTTACTGCGGTGTTGTTTGTGAATATGAACAAAGACGGAGCAACCAAATAGTTTAGTAGGAACAACTGAAGAGAGTGTACAAGTATTTGGAAAGGAGCGAAGGAGGACATCAATTGGACTACGGAAACCCATAATACGAGAGGGCATCCGATTTATGAGGTAGGCAGCGGTCAATGTTGTCTCGCCCCAATAACATTTAGGGACCGATGTGGTAAACATGAGACAGCGGGATACCTCCGACAAGTGACAATTTTTTCGCTCGACAGCCCCATTTTGTTGGGGAGTATCAACACACGTGCTAAGGTGAATGATGTCATGTTGAGTAAGAAAAGTTCCTAGGGATGTGTTGAAAAACTCTCATGCATTATCTATTTTGATGGCCTGGATTTTTGTGTCAAATTGAGTGAGTATCATTTGATAGAATGCACAAAATATTGGTCCTACCTTGGATTTTTCACGCATAAGATAGATCCATGCCACCCCTGTGTGATCATCAATAAAGGACGAACCATTGTGCCACAGAAATATTTTTTTCACGAGAAGAACCTCAGACGTCACTATGGATCAGAGAAAAGAGACGAGTGAATTTATATGATAATAGAGAAAATAAAGTACGAGTGTGTTTGGCAAGTTGACAAAATTCGCAATTAAAAGAGGTAGAACTTTTATTAATAAATAAATGAGGAAATAGTTTTCCCAGGTACATAAAGTTGGGATGACCTAAACGATAATGAAGTAACATGATTTCACTATCATTATTAACGCTGGAATAAAATACAGATGTATTAAGCGGATTTAAGCAAGACAGACTTGATACTGGAATACAACCGGTGGGTGAGACTAGACTGACAAAGGATTTATTGAGGAGATAGAGACCACTGCGCAACTCAACACTGTCAATCATCCTCCACGACTTCAAGTCCCAAAATTCACAAACATATGGAAAAAATTTAGCAACACAATGACAATCATGAGTGAGCTTACTAATAGAGATCAGATTGTAATCCAAAGTAGGAACATGAAGCACAGAAGTGAGGAATAAATCTAGAGAGATGAAGACAAAACCAAGACCAGCAACTTTGGAGGCTGATCCATCAGCAATCCGAACAGTGAGGGTCGGATTACACGGTCGGTAATCCATTAATAAGGAGACATCCCCGATCATATGATCGGAGACACCTGAGTCAACAATCCAGGGGCGAGAAGAGGTTGAATCCAAGACGAAAGCGGATGGGGATATACCATGATAGGTAACAAGGCAGGTGGCACCCGATGCCANGTAGCATGCTCAAAGAGGATGACAACTCTCTATCTAGAAACTTGATGCTTATTGACTAGTCAATTAGAAGAATGGAACACACAACTAGGCTCTAAATTGACCTACTAAAACCACAGATCTCTGATTAACAAATAAATAAGGAGGATAGATGCTGGTTAGAACTCTCACGATAAGCCTCATCATGATTCATAATTAACTAAATAATACATAATGAGTAACAATGATGCCTTTTTATTATTTTTATTTTTATTTTTTTCTGCATTTTTTTTCGCGTTAAGTCATTTTTTTACTTTATAAAATTATTTTTGGTCATAAAGCTCATATAAATTTAAACATTAATGTCCATCGAAAGAACAAATCCTTATGAAAAGCTGCTCATTTCTTAGATAAGTGGGCAAAAATAGACCACTTTTGCCCGCTTATAATGCATATTGTGCTAGAAACATGGGATAATGAAGAGGATAACATAGATGGTTTCCATACTCTTTACTAAAGAAGAATGCGGACAGAACCACAGAATAGGAGCCAACGTAAACTGAGCAATAAAGGAAAAGCAATTTCATGTTTAGCGAGAATTAAGATCAGTCTGCCCAACAGAAAAAGAAAAACCCTTAATGGTCTAACGGAATGGCATTAATAACGATGGGGTAAACTTCAAATATCATTATTCTTGGCCCCACATCACCCTCCCAATTAGAACAAACTTACTAAAATTTGATTAAACTTCAAGAACATGCCTACAACAACATGATCTTGTTAAAAGAAATGACGATTCATAGCACTGCAGTAAATCTCGGTGAAAGTTGTCAACATACATTAACATCTTCCAGATCCGCCCAAAATGAACATTAATGTTTGTGGTGAAATAAGGTCCGACATGGTCGCAAAAGGATTTTAAAGGCTTGCAACCATATGAAGTGCACAATAAAATAACGGGGCATTACATGCATACCACTCAATTCCCATGTGTTTACATGTTTAATCTTTCGCATCGCATCACATCATTACTTTATTAACTTTAAAAAAGTGCAGTGAAACATACCTTTTCATGCATTGGAAAGGTAGGTTGTGTGTGTGTGTAAAAATTGAAGTGTTGGTGATATTTAAATACATAAGAATTGGTTGGTATGTATGTAAACCTTCCCAACATAAATTATTAAAAATAAATAAAAATCGCATGGGATGTTACCTGATCTACAAAGCTTAGAAGGGCACTTCCAAATCCCACTACATTTCTCATCCCATTTGTGTCGATATCAATTGACACATCTGAAGTATCTTTTTCAGCTTACAGGGATGTTTGTTGCAGGCTGCAGACAAATATTAGTTGTTCCTCTGTTAAAGTATCTACTAGCCTGAAAAGAACTTGTGCTTAAATTTAAAATAACTCATCATATCTCTCAGCATAGATCACAAATTTTTAGCAGTTAAAATTTAAAATGGTCAAGAGACATTTGAAGTATTTTTTATATTTACAGAGACTTTTGACTACACATTTTTTACATTCAAGATTTAACATGAATGATAAAAAGAATTTTTGAGAGAAAAAAAAGCACTTTATCCTATAATATGCGAGTATAAATTCTTGCATATATACCCACCCATATTACACTAACAACTTTTTTTAACAATATTCATATTAAAAAAAAAACCATCTAAACCTATAGTTACACTGTAGACGTTCAAAATGATATAAAAAGAATAAATTCACCATCTTAAACAATACACAGCAAGACCACATGGAAAATGAGAATCAACAAAATGCAGAGCCCATAAAATTGAGAAAAAGCTAATGATGATTATTATTACATTTAAATGTCGTATATTTGTGAAAAAGCATACTGACACTAAAAAAACAAAAAAACAACACAAAATTTGTGGAGACAAAAATAAAATTCTTATATAATACGGAAGTGATTGTTTAAAAATTTACATAAATAAACTTGAGAATTCAATAAAGTAAATAAAATAAAACATCAGAGTGAAGAAAAAGTAGGTTTGAAAAAAAGAAATTATAGTGTTCGATAATTTGCAAGTAAATCAAGCTCACAGAAAACTAAATTTGAAATAAAGAAATTATAGTATTTGATAATTTGCAAGTAAATTTTTTTCTTTGTTATGGAGGTAATTCGAAAATCTCCAAAAGAAAATGGCATATCCTAAAATTCTATACAACATAAAAGACAATTTGCTAAAAATTTGAAGTCTAGAATTTAAATAAATAAAATATCAAATAGAATCAGCAATCATCTTTATGCATCAATTCATACCCCTAAACAAAATCAGAATCCTTTGGCAATTATTTCAGAAAAGAAATGTATTCATTAGAAAGATCTGCTAGCAACGTCACTAATATAAAAAATGACTAATTGTATTATAAAAATGAAGGGCTTACTTTTCTAAAGCTTTGGGGAAAAGAATACTGTAATTATCTAACCCTTTAAAATATTAATATAGAATTCCATATATAATTTCTGATGAATTTTTTTTTTCAACATAACATCACTAATTTTAGAATTCTAAGGCAGTCTAGCCTTTCATTGAGAGAGAAGAAGAAAATCTGGTTCACCATTAAACAACAACGACGATAACAAGTTTTTATCCCACTAAATGGGGTTGGCTAAATGGATCTTTTTTCTCCACTGTATATTAAGTAGCCAAGTCCTTTTAGGTCTACCAATACATTTCCTGACAGGAGTCAAATCTAAAACATTTACTCTCCTGAGTCATCAGAGTCGACCTTTAATGTGAACAAACCATCAAGGCGACAGTCTCTAATCTTGTCTATCATTGGAGCTGCCCCAACCCTTTCATGGATATATTCGTTCCGCAGTTTGTCTCTAAGTGTAAAGTCACTCATCCAGCTGAGCATTCTTATCTCAGCAATTTTTACTTAATTTTATGCTTCTCTTTTATAGCCCAACATTCAATTTGTTTCACCATTCAATCAATAAAAAAGATTAGCCGTGCAATAGTATTCACTGAAAAATTCATATTACAAATGTGAATTTTGAATAATCTTTTTTCTCCCTGAATACATAGATAATTCACCTATAAATAGGTGAGTATAAGAGAAACAAAAAGAGGAAAGAAATCTTCCTACAATAAAGTAATTCCTATAATTATGGAATAAACATAAATACCAATAATTAAAGAATTACCCTTTTTATACTATGACTAAATATAGCAAGTATTAAATAGAATTAAAGTAAATAATAATGAGGAGTGTAATTCCAAACTCCCCCTCAAGGTGGGTTGTACAGATTGTACATGCTCAACTTGTTGGTTAGCTCATCAAAATTGGACTTACGGAGAGTCTTGGTGAGAATGTGCGGTTTGGTCTCTAGAAGAAGTATAGACCAATTCAATGATTTCGCTGTCCACCTTCTCTGAAATGAAGTTCCGATCAATCTCAATGTGTTTCGTTCGATCATGATGAACAGAATTCTTTGCGATACTGATTGCAGCTTGATTGTCACAAAACATTTTGATAGAATTTTCTCTCATAATTCCAAGCTCCTTGAGAAATCTTTTGATCCACATTCCTTCACAGATACCAAGTGTCAGTGCTTTATATTCTGCTTCTGCACTACTCCGAGATACCACCGAATGCTTCTTGCTTCTCCATGTCACTAGATTGTCGCATACATAAGAGCAATACCCAGAGGTTGATCATCGGGTGGATATATCTCCTACCCAGTCAGCATCAGTAAAGACTTCTACCTTTTGACTATCATTCCTTTTGAATAATAATCATTTCTCAGGTTGTCATCTTTAAGTATCTTAAGATACAGTTGACAGCTCTCATATGTTCCTTAGTAGGACAGTTCATAAATTGACTTACAATACTTACTGAAAAACTTATGTCTGGTCTGGTGTGGGATAAGTAAATAACTCTTCCAACAAGCCACTGGTATCGTCCTTTGTCGACAGGTAAACTACCATTCTCCATTCCAATCTTTTTATACCGGTCTGTTGGAGTATCTATTGATTTGCATCCAAGCACACAAGTTTCTTTCAATAGGTCCAATGTGTACTTCCTTTGAGTTACGACTATCCCCATTTTGGATCTTGCAACTTTCATTCCCAAGAACTTCAAGTCTCTGAGGTCCTTGATTTCGAATTCATGGGCAAGAAACTTCTTCAGCTTTGTCAATTATTCAGTGAGATCACTGGTAAGCATGATGTCATCAACATATACAAAAAGTACAGCAATCTTCTTCTCGGATCTTTTTGTGGACATTGTATGATCAGTTTGGCTTTGAGTATAACCACACTTGATTACTGAATTGGTGAATTGGGCAAACCAAGCACGGGGACATTGTTTGAGACCATACAGAGATTTCTGGAGCTTGCATACCTTGCCACTAGGGAATGACCCTTCAAGACCAGGCGGTAAATCCATAAATACATTCTCTTCAAGATCTCCATTAAGGAATGCATTTTTGACATCAAGTTGCATAAGGGGTCTCGGTTTGCTGCAATGGAAAGTAGGATTCTAATGGAGTTCAGTTTGGCTACTGGGACAAATATCTCTTGGTAGTCAATTCCGTATGACTAAGTATAACCTTTTGCAACCAATCGGGCTTTTAACCGATCTATGCTTCCGTCTGCCTTACATTTGATTGTAAATAACCACCTGCATCCTATTGGTCTCGTATCCTTGAGCAAATCAGACACAATCCACGTCTTTTCTAGTGCAACAACTTCATTCACAGCTTTTCTCCATTCTGGGTGTAAGAGAGCTTCCTGAATAGAATTCGGAACCTTTATGTTGTCAATAGCAGTTACAAATGCATGATAGGGAGGAGATAACCTCTCATATGAAACAAATCGGGCAATAGGATGTTGAGTGCAAGGAACATCAGAATCATCTTTCACAGGCAGGGTAAGCTCATAATCACTAGTGTATATAGATTACGTACCTGAGTGACTTTCAGAGGATTTTGGAGCGGATTAGATTCTTGGACGGCAGCTGGAAGCGGTGTTGGTTCTCTATTCTTTCAGCAGTTCTGTTTCGTCTTGTATAGACCTGAAGTTCCTGAGGAGTGTGTTATGTAGACTGAGGAGGTTGAATAGGAGAAGGTGTGGTTTGTGTAGACTAAGGATTGAATAGGAGATGGAAGGGGTTTAACAATCGATGAGGGACCCGTGTCAGTTGGTAAAGGAACACAGGGCTGTTGTTCACTACGACTACTCTCCCCCTGAATGACAAACCCTTGGTAGTATAATTGATGCTAAAAAAATTGTGACATCCATAGAATTATAGACCTTTTTTAGTTGAAGGAAAATAACATTTGTAGCATTTCTTGTTGATCGAATACCCTATGAATATGCATTTGACAGATTTTGGGTCTAATTAATTGCGGTGTTGTTTGTGAATATGAACAAAGACGGAGCGACCAAATAGTTTGGTAGGGACAACTGAAAAGACTGCACAAGTATTTGGAAAGGAGCGAAGGACATCAATTGGACAACGGAAACTCAGAATACGAGAGGTCATCCGATTTATGAGGTAGGCAGCGGTCAATGTTGTCTCGCCCCAATAACATTTAGGGACCGATGTGGTAAACATGAGACAGCGGGCTACCTCCAACAAGTGACGATTTTTCCGCTCGGTCACCCCATTTTGTTGGGGAGTATCAACACACGTGCTAAGGTGAAGAATGTCATGTTGAGTAAGAAAAAATCCTAGGGAGGTGTTGAAAAAATCTCACGCACTATCAGTTTTGCGAGCCTGGATTTGTGTCAAATTGAGTATCATTTGATAGAATATACGAAATATTGGTCCTACTTGGGATTTGTCACGCATAAGATAGAATCATGTCACTTGTGTGTGATCATCAATAAAGGACACGAACCATTGGGCCCTAGAATATTTTCTTCACGAGGACCCCAGACATCACTATGGATCTGAGAAAAGGGACGAGTGGGTTTGTATGATAATCAAGGAAATGAAGTACGAGTGTGTTTGGCACGTTGACAAAATTCGCAATTAAAAGAGGTAGGACTTTTATAATAAATAAATGAGGAAACAGTTTCCCCAGGTACATAAAATTAGGATGACCTAAACGATAATGAAGTAGCATGATTTCACTCTCATTATTAACGTTGGAATGGAATACAGATGTACTAAGCGGATTTAAGCAAGACTGACTTGATACTGGAATACAACTGGTGGGTGAGACTAGACTGACAGAGGGTTTGTTGAGGAGATAGAGACCACTGTGCAACTCGGCACTGTCAATCACCCTCCGCGACTTCAAATCCTAAAATTCACAAACATATGGAAAAAATTTAGCAACACAATGACAATTATGAGCGAACTTTACTAGCAGAGATCAGATTGCAATCCAAAGTAGGAACATGAAGCACAAAAGTGAGGAATAAATCTGGAGAGATGCGTACAGAACCAAGACCAACAACTTTGTAGGCTGATTCATCAGCAATCCGAACAGTGAGAGTCGGATTACACGGCCGGTAATCCATTAACAAAGAGACGTCCCCGGTCATATGATCGGAGGCACCTGAGTCAACAATTCAGGGGCGAGAAGATGTTGAATCCAAGACGAAAGCAGAAGGGGAAATACCTTGATAGGTAAAAAGGTCGGTGGCACCCGATGCCACACTAGTAGGCTGGACTCGTGACAGCTGACCGATCATCTTCTGGAGGGCATGAATCTGTTCTTCGCTGAATGGGCTCGTTCCTGGAGAGGCTTCGGTGGTGCTTGTGGCAGCTGCCCGATGATCCTGTTTGGGTTTCCCATTGGCGGGTTTGCAATGAATCCACCAACACGTATCCCGAGTATGACCAGAGCGACAGCAGTGGTCACACCAAGGGCGGCCCTGGCGTTGGCAGTTGTCTGTGGATGGAATATGAGCAGCAAGAGCAGACCCGTCGAGGGTTGTAGTGGACAAGGAAGTACCTAACATGATCTTTTGGCGACTCTCTTCGCGGCGTATATCGGAGAAAACTTCACGAATTGTTGGAAGAGGTTTTGAATTCAAAATCCGTGAGCAAGTCTGGTTAAACAAGATTTAATGCCAAGAAGAAATTTGAAGGTGCGTTTCTGTTCTACGATTTAGCAAAATATGACAGTCTTCGGGACACTTCCAAGAGTACACCTCGAATAGATCTAGTTGCTGCCAATACCGAGTAAGAGTATTGAAATATTGAGTGACGGAGGGATCACTTTGATGAAAGTCATGAAGAATGGTCTCAACAACAAATAGTTCGCTTGTATTGTCCGCACTAGAATAGGTATCACGAGCAGCATTCCAGATTTCCTTAGCCGTGCCATAGAGAAGAAAATTTTCGCCAATATCAAGTGTCATAGAGTTAACAAGCAGGACCATAACCATATTATTCTTAGATTTCAAGTCTTGTATGACAGATCTGTCGTCATCGGAGCTGCCGTATCACCAGTGAGGTAGTTATCTTTGCCTTTGCGGCATACAAACATCATGACTGACTGCGACCATTGGAGGTAATTCTGACCGGTGAGTTTGTGGCTGGTGATGAGGATAAAATTATTGTCTGAATTGCTGGGCAATGAAAACCTAACCGCGGAGAGGTAGCTAGAAGTGACATCACTAGTGGAGGAGTTGCAGGCATGGCCGTACTTAGTCATTGAGCACGGTTGGAACTGGCTGTGCTTGATCGCGGAAGAATCGGAGCTAACGATCAGACGCAGACGATCGCGGGAGAAGCGGGAGATCTCGGAAGAGCACAGACGATTGCGGGAGATTGCGGGATCGCGGGAGAATCGCGGACGATCACGGGAGAAGCGGACGATTGCACGGACGATCGGACGATCGTGGAAGATCGGAGAGAGGCCCGATCGGTCGATTGGACGAGGAGCGGCGCTCAGATGCGGACGATCAACGCAGGCGCAAACTAGGTCAGCGCTCGGACAAGAACGATCGCGGGAGAGAAGGGTCGTGATCGAGCCTAGCGGGAGAGACTAACCTAGCTCTGATACTATGTGATTTTTGAATAATCCTTTTACTCGCTGAATACATAGATAATTCACCTATAAATAGACAAGTACAAGAGATAAAAAGAAGAAAGAAATCTTCCTACAATTAAGTAATTCCTATAATTATGGAATAAACATTAATATCTATAATTAAGGAATTACCTTTTTTATACTATGACTAAATATAACAAGTACTAAATAGAATTAAAGTAAATAATAATAAGGTGCGTAATTCCACAGCAGGTAAGTCTAAACCGAAATAAGATGATATTCTTGATTTAATTTTGGTTAAGGAGGTGCGCAGGGAAAATTCTGACGAGACCACGAGTTCAAGTTCGAAATTGAATGTTGATTCCAGAGGGGGATCACGGGACATGAGCTCAAACAGAGGAAGATCAAAATAAAAGCACAGAGACGAGCAATTCAAAGTCCGATCAGAAGACAACTTGCTGAAATTGTGACAAAGCTGACCACATAAAAAAGAACTGCAAAAATCCAAAGAAGATGAAAAATAATAGCGCTAATGTTGTAACTGAAGAGGTACATGATGAACTATTGCTGACAGTTACCAGTTCTGTTAATGACTGAATACTGAATTTAGGGGCATATTTTCATGTATCTTCCCATCGAGAGTTAATATGAAACTATGTTGCAGGTGATTTTGAAAAGGTATATCTGGTTGATGAAGAAGCTCTGAACGTGGTGGGGATGAGAGACGTTGATATTGCACTCCCTAACAAGAGTGAATGAACTTTGTAAAGGTCACACATTCCTGAGTTGAAAAACTTCATTTCTGTTGGGCAGCTCAATGAGGGTGGTCATAAAATAGTGCTCTTAGATAGCTCCTAAAATGTTACAAAAATGGCACTAGTACTGGCTCGGGGTAAGAAAACTAACACACTATACATGACTACAGGTTTATTCCGGCTTGGTCACTTGAGTCAAAGAGACATGAAAGAACTTCAGTCCTGAAGGCAAACAACCAGAGCTGAAGTCAGCTGATCTCCGAATGCAAGTTGCATTATGGGGAAGCAGAATAATGTCGGTTTCTTGAAAAGTGACAGAACTCTAAAGACAGAAAAACTGGATCTTGTACACACTGATGTTCAGGGACCTTCTCCAGTGGCATCTTTTGAAAGCTCTCGTTATTATGCCACATTAATTAACGACAACAATAAAAATGTAAGGTTTGTTGATCTATCAAATGTCACAATGCAGGATAGTGATGAAACTGATGAGAAGAGTGGGTCCCGGAGCACCCATTTCTATTATTCTGCAGTCAGCTGCAGAGTCGTCCGCCCCTACAATTACAGTTCGCAGATTAGTCAGAAACAGAAATTCTTCACAGTGTTACTCACCAACCTTGAATTATATTTTGTTGACATATGACAGAGAGTCGCAAAACTACGAAGAAATCTTGTAAGATGAAAATTCGAGCAAGTGGGAGCTGACCAGGAAAAAGAAGACTGGAGTTGTGCTCGACTTCAGTTGATCTTCCAGTGTGAAAACAGGAGTCTTAAGTTGCAGAGATGGATGATATCAAGTTTGAAGAAAAAGACCATGCAGTCAGTAAATGATGCAGCCAGTGTCCAATCTCCAGGTGAGAAAATTATTGAGATATGTGGAGCCCAATCCACTACATCCAAATAGGAATGATTTGTGCATCGATGAAATATATCTGATAATAATTGGCTCTTTATTTTGTTTCTCTGAAAGCTTCACCCGTACCTTCCTCTTTCGGTTCCAACCTCCCAATTTGTTCCTACCTTATTTACTTCCCGAATCCAGATCTCCTGCTATCAGTAATTTCGCGATTAAGGAATTCCTTAATAGGTCTAAGATTTGCAAGATTAAGGGTCTGCTTGGGGCAGCGCAACTGGGCAGCTGCAGTTGTGCTGCCCCATAAAGCTGTTGTAGGGAAGCTGCTGTGGGGAAGCTAGTTTTCTATTTGTTGCAACTGTGTGAAAATAGCTGTGGGACAACTGTTTCTGGAAAAATTATTATTCTGTTCGTTTAGTAAAGTTGTTTAAAATAGAATTGCTACAACCACATATTTGATATTTCAGAAGCAGAAATTCATTTCAAAACAGAACAAAAGTTCAGCAAAGCAAAGACAGAAACAATCATCTTCTGCTCTACACCTTGCACCCTTGCATGCAACTATGGACAATCTCTTCAGATTTATGTATGGTTTAAGATTTTCAAGAACATTCATGTCTAAGTCATAATTGACAATGTTCGGAAAGCTTCTAAATCCCACGTCTAAGTTCACATCATCATTAGTTTTGCCCCCAATTCAAGAATAAATCTATGAGTTTTCTCCACACATAATTTTGCAATGCGAGCCTCTCTAGCATTCTCACATTTTCAAAAAAATATATTCTTAATTTGTGCAACTCACACATATGTTCCAGCCCCCCAATTCTATAACCATTCCCAATTCTTAACATTAAACTCATCCAGCTCCTGAAGAGACCTTAGTTTCCCAATTCCAGATACACTAAATAAAGCATTCGGGGGCAATTTTAGTTGACGCAGATTAGAAATATTACTCACTTTGTCTGGTAAGAAATCATCAAAACCATATTCTGATAAATCTCTTCTACAGATTTAAACTGCAAATGATAAAGATTGCTTAGAGATCTTGGCATACGAGTGAGTTTTAAGTATCAAAGATGCCTCAAATTTTTAAATGCCTTGGATAACATATTTATAAATGGAAATCGTATAGAGAACAAACAAATGCTTCTCGATATGTTAACAATTTCATTACGTATATCAATAAAATATTGATCACCTCTTTAACAGGTCAAAAAAAGCGAATGCAAATTTTTAACTTCTTTGAAAAGTTGCAAGTGACTTCAAATTAAGTAACCTATCCTTCAGATGAAGGATAGTACTGACCTCAGCTGAAACTTTTATCAGCACAATCTCCCAAAGTTTCTCCAAGTTGGGATCAATTTTGAAATCATGTTCGTCGACTTTGCAGTTTGCAAGCAATTTCAAAAAAAAAATAAATAAATAAATAAAAAGCTAAGGATTGTAAAAAACACCTTTGTTTTCTCCATGATTCATCCAACTCCTGTTCGTCTCAAGTTCCATGTACTCAAAGTCATCGAGCAAATCAATTTAACTCATCGATGGCATATCATAGCTGCCAGATTCAACTTTTGAGTGTCGGATTTTGATCTGTGATTTTATGCTTGGGGGTAAGTAGAGGCGACAACTTGGATCTTGGGGTGATTATCTCGCAGCCTCTCTAGCTCCTCCCAGCGTGTCTGCCATCTAAACTGATCTTGCAGGTAATCAGACCAAGCGTTGAGTACCTACAAACTAGTTTGTGATGGCACCGATCAAGGCTGAAGGCCTTGAGGCGTACGAGAAAAAAGGCACCAATTGAAAAAGCCGAACGAGAAAGCGGGGCCGAACCCGCAGCCCCCTTTTTACCTAAATCGCGTAGCGCCGCCCCTCTTCCGCTGCCCCAAACAGTGAATAATAGCGGCACCCCGCCTCGCCGCTGCCCTACCGCCGCCCCAAACACAACCTAAATGGATGCTTCTTCGGCTGTGACGTTGGGCAGTATTCCTTGTTCGTGGTTTCTTCTTCGGTTCGGCTTGCGGAAGAAGCATAAGGAATTGCATCTTGTTCGAAGGAAGGAGTTCCGAGCAATTCTTGAGGAAGAGAATCGTGTCGAAGCTTTGATCACATATAGAGGAGGATACTTGTTGTTTGGAGCTTCAGCGAATCACGAAGGGTTTTACTCGCGATCTTCTTCGGCAAGTAACTTCCTAGCTTCTTTGGTGTGAGGTTTATACATGAGCGAAAAAGAAGGAAATCATAGCTCTTGGTTAGAGAGAAGAGAGAGAAAGAGTCTTTCTTGTAATCGTCGAGTCGATCAACAAGTGTAATAATCGAACTGATAAAATCCTTTGCAACTCTGTGGGTGTAAGCAATTTGATGAACCAAGTAAATTTGTGTTCCACTTTGTTTCTGTTTTGTGAATTTTTTGTTCAAATTTTTCGCTTTATTATCATCATTTTTCACAACAATCCAGAGCCGTGCACACAACTCCCTCCTCTTTTTCCGCACAAAAGAAGGCTGGTGAAGTCGCTCGACTAGGGAATGAAGGCTTACTTTAACTTCGAATTTTTATTCTTCTTCCCTCTTCGATTCTTCTCTCGTTCTCCATTCGTTCTGTGACAGTTCAGAATGAAGAATGATCGAGAGGTGCCCTCCTCCTCTAGACTTCACTTAATGAATCATCCTAATAGTTCGATTTAGTATTATTATTTAATATTTTATTTTTTTATTCTTTCATTAAAAATTTAGTTATTACACACAAGGATGTAGTAAATCCACGGTTTCAGAATCCCAAAATAAGAGGGTCCATTCCGTCCAAGTTTTGTTGTGCCCGGTCCAAACGCAGGAGTGGTTGCGGGATTGTAGCAAGGGTCGCGAGACTTTAGCAGAGATCGCGGGATTGTAGCAGGGATCGCAGGACTATAGCAGGGATCGCGAAAAGGGTCCCATACGGGAAGCTCCAGCATCAAAATGTATTTGTGATTTGGTTAATAATTTAAAATATTAACTCTTATTAAAAAAAGGTTCAAGTAGGTGGAGAGCCGTCAATATAAGATCTCAAGAGGGTTTATACGCATGATCATATTTCTACATTAATTAATTCAATCTACGACCTTTAGAATACACTAGCAAAATTTTAAATGCCATTTCAAACTCATAAAAGTTTGTGAAATTATGTTAGTTATTGATTCCATAATTTTTAAAGCATGATTAGGCTTTATTTCTTCTACTCGTACTCATTTCTTACACTTACATGGTACCGAGTCGTTATAAATTCTATGAGACAATCTTACACTATACTTTTCCAAGTTTAATACTACCAGGTAAGAGTGCTTGAAAGTTACCTTTCCTATTCTCTCACGGGATAACAGCGCAAATAACCATGCAATTAATGATTCAATCTAAATATTTAAATGCAAGTCCATTATAAGTTTCTCCATAAATCCTTAAACAGGTAGAAAAGTGATAGGGCTAACCTTTTGAGAAATCATTTTTTGGAGCATGGTCTCCACTTTTTAAGCAACCTTCTAAGCTTCTCAACATTAGATTCTGTCATATGTCAAAAGGAGTAGAAGAATCATCGTATTAATCCATAATACAAAACCAAATTGAAGTACACTACAAACCAAAAAAAAAAAAAAGAAAATAAGACAGCATAATGTACAATTCATACAAATATATCATAAAAAAGGGCAAAGACAACATGCTGTCAAATAGATGCTCTCGTATCGATAGCTGAATTGGACCAATTGATGTTTTTTGAGATCCACATTGTATTTGGCCTAGTTATGATGCAGAAGGGACTGCTTAGAGATATAAATCTATGGTAGGACAAACAACTAAGGTGAGTTAGAATGAGGCTTGCTTGACTCATACTCAAATTTATTTTGTTCAACTCGAGTCAAAATGACTCAAAATTTGTTTTAAGTCATCACGAATCAATTTTCAACTGAATCAAAGAAATATAAGATTGGAAGGATAGCATGAACCTAAAGAAACTCTTGCACGAGCGAAAAAACACCAAAAAGATGAACCAACAATTACTTTATGTTAATTTCATATCAAACACACACAATAATTCTGATCTAAATAAAATCATCCTGTTGAGAATTGGACTTTATTAGGGTCCTATTGGCAAAAAGGGAATATTGAAGACTCTAGGGGTTTATTTGTAAAACATTTTAATGCCCTATTTAAGCCCATGTTACGGATGAAAATATTAGGTTTTGAACGATTCTTTCTTTTTGGTATTAGAACCCTAAACCTAGCCACCTCTAGTGCTGCTCGATTAGAAGAATCGGGATCAATTGACGCAAAGAGGCCCAAAAATCCCATTTTCCTCTTCTTTCCACTTCGTCCCCGTGAAGCAGTTGCGACCAAAGCTAACTAGGAGGGAAATGACAAGATCGGGATGTGAAGGAATGATGTATCGCTACTTAGTGGCGATTAGAGCTAACCTCGAAGGTCACAACCTGATCACAAACCTGAAAGGGAGACCTTGACACAATCACAGGTGTAATCTCAACGTACAAACACGAAGGATCAAATTGGCGAGTGATATGTGAGATCTAGACTTGGATCCTTGTGATTGAGGATGTCAAGAGACGAATATTGTGTGGGAGGTAAATGTTTGGACCTTCCGAGAAAGATAGATCCTGATGTTCTAAAGGTCTTGGTCAGGCTCATACTGGAAGCCAGAGTCTCAATAGAAGCTACTACCCCAGCATGAGCTCCGACGCAGGTGAAGATAGATCTCCCTCTCATGGAACTAAAGTTTGATGGATAGGCCATATATCTAAGTTGGTCATGTCAGATTGATGCTGCTCTAGTAGAGAAGAAACTTGAGAGATATCTGACCGAGGATGAGCCAAAGAGTAACAGTGTTGAGAGAAAAAAGCGGAGGACCACACATGCCTTAATCTACACCTGGCCACTCAACTCGATAGCTTCGTCAACTGCATCCTTAGTAGATGACAATCGATATGTGAGACATCTGCACAAAGCAATGCCTTGTCCTGTTATGTGAGATAAATCAATTGAGGAACCAAAAAATAAAGAGAGTGAATCCAGAGGTGGTGGAATCAGATTGAAGGTGAGCTAAGGATGTATACACGAAAAAAAATAAAAATAAAATGAGGGAATGGTATTGCAGTGCCACTTTTGCCAGTAAGCCCCTTATCATGATATTCCCCGACTCTTCAAACACCTACACCATCCACCTCGAACTTAGAATTCCCAGTTTATATTAGTCCTCTTTATTTTCCTCACCCCACAACTTTAAGGAGTACCTCTTGTAGCAATGCGGGACATCCTCCCAATCGTTTTTGGTGGAAACATGACATTGCTAATTTTATTTCATATTCTAACATATCAAATTTATATGGAATATTCATTACATCTTAGGGCACTGTCTCTATACCAACGTGTTAGTAGGTAGACAAGGATTCCAAGTAGAAAGCGGCTATGCATAAAGAGTTTAGAGCTCTCGATAAAAATTAAAAATGTGAGATAGTGCCACTACTGGTGGGGAAAAAATAGTTGAGTGCAAGTGGATCTTCACAGTGAAGTAAACTCAATAAGAGAAGTTAGAGCAATACAAAACACTAGTGACGAAAGAGTACAGTCAAACATATGACATTGGTTATGACGAAACATTTCCACCAGTAACAGAGATGAGCACAGTGAGAACACTTGTTTCTCTAGTAATGAATGATGGATGAAAGTTACATCAACTTGATGTGAAAAATACTTTTTTTCATAGTGAGTTAATGGAGGAGGTTATACGAAGATATCAAAATAACTCGGTACAATAAAGATAGTGGGCAAGGTGCGTAGTAGGTAGACCCAAAAAGTCATTGCATTACTTGAAGCAGTCTTCTTGAGTTTGGTTTGACAAGTTTAGAAAGGTTATGGTGAACATGGGATATCAACAAATCAATATAGAACATACAGTGTTCTTTCGACAACATAAATGTCACACCACTATACTTGTTGGGTATGTTGATGACATAATTGTCATCGGTAATGATGAGACAAAGATTGTCCAACTAAAGGTAAGATTGCGTAATGAATTTGAGATAAATGACCTTGGATAGCTCAAAACTTTCTTGGGATTCAAATGACCCGTGGACCAAAGGGAATGGTCTTATCCCATAAAAAGTATGTGTTAGATATATTCACGGAAACAGATATGCTGGGGTGCAAACCTGGAGTCTCTCAAATTGACTAGAAGACCAAGCTAAGTGTAGAGGCAGGATAACCGGTTGAACGGGAAAGGTACCAAATATTGGTGGGTTGTCTGATCTATCTGTGTCACACTCGACCCAACATCTCTATTGCAGTGAGGATGGTAAGCCACTACATGCATGATCCAATGAAGGAACCAGGGATGCAAGGCATCAGATTCTGAGCTACCTGAAGAGTACACCAAAGGGTTGATCTTGAGAAAGAATGAGCATGTAGACATTGAGGGCTTTTATGATGCTGATTGGACGAGTTGTGTAGATGACGGAAGATCCACCTCAGTATACCACATGTTCATAGGAGGCAACTTGGTCTTTTTGAAAAGCAAGAAATAATATGTAGTAACGAAGTCAACAACAGAGACATAGTACAAGCTAATGGTCTTAGGAGTTGCCGAGATGATGTGTCTGAGAGCCTTGTTGGTTCAGCTCACGATGGACCAAGAAACTCAAATGAAGGTGTGGGACAACTTTTCAACCATCAACATTGCCAACACTCGGTGCAACATGATAGAAGCTGAAGCTCCTCCTTTGAGCCATCATCTGACTCCTCGTCCACCTTCTCGACGACGCCCTGATCTGTGAATGTGACTAATAGGCCCGTGGGACAGCTGGAGGATGTTTTTGTAACCGTGGTACCTGAAACACTTCTTGGCTAGTACTATATCGAAGAGCTATCATTTTCCTGTTTCTTCCCACTCTGATCCTGCCTATTATTTCCCTGTATTGCGTTGCAAGCTCCACCCGAAAGACACCTTATCGATCATTGTGGTTGTAGGTGGCCGCTGACTAAAGTTTATTGCCTAAATAAGGATTGTTGTCTGCACTGTTTTTGACGTCTTTCCACCTTTAAGGCTTAAGTATGAACATCTCCAAGCGACAAATAGGGTTGTAGTTGCACCACGTTGCTAATGGCAGGCTTCTGACACCCCAGATAACTAGCGATCTTTTGCTCCTCTAGCTCGACAAGCTCACACTTCATTTGCAACTAGTCGAATTGCGCTGTGAATTCCTCCATTGAAAGATCTCACTGTAGCAAGTGGCAGAACCTAAGAAACATGCTAGGAGGTAATGAGGTGGTAGGTATTTCCTTTGTAGTTTTTTTCACATCTTCTCCCACTTGAAAATTTTATCACGATCTTCTCTTTTCCTTTGCCTCTACAAGTTCTCCCAACATAAGGAAACCCTCATTTTCAACTTTATGATAGTCAATTTTACCTATTTATCCTCTAGTATGTCCTTATATTCGAAAATCCACTCCACCGATTCTAGATAGTCGACAAAGTTATCTGGATCCATGCCTATCTCAAACTCTGGAAAATCCACTTTGATGTCGAAGTCCCTGTGTACCCCATATTCGGGCTCCTCTCTCGGCCTCCTCTGACATTGAATTCCAAAGAGACGTAGTCTTTATTCCTCTTAGCTTATGTCTTCCCTATGAAACAAATTCAAATCTTCGTCCCTGTCCCCCTTCGACTCTCCAAATTATGATCAAGAGTAATCTCCCCCCGGATCCCTTCATCCATCTCTGCTAATCTCTGTTGTAGACGACATATCTCCCATTGTATTTCATCCTGAGAAAGGTCCGACAAGTATCTCCTCGGAGGCATGGTTGAAAGTTTGAGATTTGATAAAGAAGAAAAAGGAAATAAAAAAGAACTAGAAAAGAGAAAAAAAGAAAGAGGAAAACAGAGAAAAGGAAAAGAAAAAAAGATGGCGAATACTAAGCAACCATAGGATATGACTAGGGTTAGGCTAGTTCTGATACCAAATGGTGTCGAAGTCAACTCAACCCACGACGACGGAAGCAAATATTATTAAGCAAACAACTAGAGATACAATCAAGACCCTAAAGAAAATGAGAAAAAAAAACTAGCAAGATCAGTCTCTGGCCTAAGAAGAATATTCACGGACGTCAGAGGTGAGGTGAGTGTGGCCCGTGGTTGTAAGGGAGCAACATATGCAGGTGGCTGCTACAAGGTGAAGGGCAACCTTGGCTGCGACGTTGGAGGGGGTCGCAAGTGTGGGTGGCTGCCGAAAAGTCCCCGAAGTGGAGTTGCAAGTTCTGGCGGGCNTTTTAGGAATTTACCACTGGGAGGATGATTGGAAGTGTTATGGAAAAATATGAACTTTATTATTTTGACGAAGACTTGACTCGAGTAGACAATAGTTGAGTACTTATTTAAATTATGTTTGTCTCTAGAGACAATGAAATTATATTATGAAATCCAAAATTTTAATTTTTAAAATATATAGTTCCCAATTTGTAATAAAAATCTGTCTTCTTTTTAATGTAAAATTTGTCAGTTTGTTGAGCATCATCACGTGTCNGCAACATATGCAGGTGGCTGCTACAAGGTGAAGGGCAACCTTGGCTGCGACGTTGGAGGGGGTCGCAAGTGTGGGTGGCTGCCGAAAAGTCCCCGAAGTGGAGTTGCAAGTTCTGGCGGGCTAATGGAGGGTATTGGAGGTGACTGACGGCCTGCTGGAGGGGGGGTAGGAAAGGTCGGCAGCCTGCTCGAGGGTGCAAGGAGTTCGCGACAACTGGGAGGTGCTGGAAGTGGTTGTTGGTAGTAGAACTGGCTCTGGAAGTGGCTGGCGCACTGTTGGAAAGAGATCGGAGGAAGCAATAGTGTTGGCAGCTGCCCGGAAGGGCTAGAGATGGCTAGTTGTCTGCTGGAAGAAGTCTAACAGTAGGAGGCTGAGGTGGGGGATGGCGCTGGAGTGGTGGCGACCTACGGAAGAAGACTGGCAGTAGGTAACTAGTGGCAGCAGGAAGGCGGAGGAACGGTGGAGATAGTCACCACCTCGAACAAGTTATGGTCGGATCACATTCTCGTTGTTGGACACAACCCTCAAAAGAGGGAAAAAGCTAGAGGAAGAATTCTGAACTCGTAAAAAATAAAAAAAACTCCCTTAACCTAAGCAAACAAAACACATAAACAATGGTTTGGGCGGTCCCCCGGCCCCTGGTTTGGGAGACCGGTCCAACATCCCTGCTAGACCGGTTCCCTACCAGAGTCTCGCATCAAGAACACTGTTGTTGATAGCCTGGCCTAAAATCATAAAATAAATATTGCAATGCAAGGGGAGCTGCTCCGCCTTAGTACTTCTCGTTCCTTCTCTTTTGTATATTGAATTTGTTCATGACCCTTATTCTATGCTAATTATCCATAACATTGATGCTTGATGATCATCATTATATTACAATGCGATTATCAAACCATAAGTCCAAATCATCAAGGAGGTTGTCGACCTCATTTTTTACGAGGTCTAATTTTCTTCTGAGAGTTTAGGATCTAACTTTAGGATTCTCCCTTTGAATATCTTAGAGCCCTAGTAATGAAACTCACCTCATTTTAGAAATACAAACTACTTCTTTACTCTTCTTGGAGTTTCGCATGTGTGGTTATTGACCTCTAGCACTTAGGACATTGAAATTAATATTGGAAACTCGAAAGGAGTCCCCATAGGACAATTAAGCCCATGGTTACCTTATCCACAATTTGCAACTTCGCGTGCACAAATATCGCAATTCATATCGCATACGCCTTTAAATGCTGCATAATTAATCAAAACTTAAATAAAATTTTGGAACGATTGATCACGGATCTGAAATTTTAAGAAAATCGAATTTGACGCAATTTTAACCCGATCGTTAAAGAAGTTGTCTGAATCACCCCGGATAATGAAACGGACCGTGCCGACACATCCGGAATGTTGATTTTAGCTAGGAAAGACACCAATCTTTCTAATACGCCATGCACGAATAAAATTGCGCAAAAAATGTGCGCTTAAGTGTAATAAAATAAAAAAAAGATAAAAATACCTAATTAAAAAATAAAACTCATGCACATGAGCCCTGACCACGCACGCGAGACCAGATTCCTCCTCTTCTTCTCGGTCACGACTCCAGCCGAACTCCCCTTCTCTTCTTCGCGAAATTTCGGCCCGAGGTCCCCCCTCCCCCGTGCTCCAGCTTTTGGCAAAGCTTCTCCTCTGTCGCCATCTACCCTCCACACTTGCTGCACTACTTGCTCGCCACACCCTCAGCAAAAGCATGGCCTATTTGTAAAAATCTGAGACATTGGGCGTCGGGAAATGCAATTGTTGCACGTTTACATTTGCAGTGTTGTATTACTTGTGAGAAATTTCAATACATGACACTCAATTCTTATACATTTACATTTCTAATATCTAGACTTTTGCCTTTTACACAAACACCACCTTATGAATCAAAAAGGGAAGTTTTACATACATAACACGCAATTATTATATGTTTACATATCAAAAATACAAACTTCTCTTTATACATGCATGTCATATTTACATAACTAACACTTCTCTAAATTTTAATGCTGCATATATGCCTCTTTGCACATACATAGGAATGACCATATTGGCGATTCTTTGATAAACTAGGGAGGATTTGAATGCAATAAACTTGGAATTTGGATATTAGGCGTATAAATGCTGCTTTAGGGGCGTTTTGTGGACTGATTTTTGGAGCAGCTTTGCTGCGATTTTGGGCTGCAATTTCGGGAATTTTTTTAGTTATTTTGCTACATATATTGTTGCAGTGTTTGGAGCTTTTGCGGCATGTTTGAGCTACGGTTTTGGAACGTTTTTGTGGTTGGTTTTGCTAGTTGTGTAGCTGCGGTTTTGGAGACCTTAGAACATTATTTTAGCATCGTTTTGAGCTTCATTAATCGTCGATTTGGAAGGGAATTGAAGCATTGTTTCACTGTCAATTTATTAACTGTTTGGAGGGATTAAACATTGTGTTTTGGGCTGATTAGTTAGCTGATTTTCCCATTACTTGGGCTGCGATTTTGGGTGTTTTTGGTGGCTTGTCTTGCTGCGGTTTTGGGTGTTTTTGGTGGCCTGCCTTGCTGTGATTTTGGAAGTTTTTGGTGATCTGCCTTGCTATGGTTTTAAGTGCTTCTTTTTTTTTTTTAGGANAATCCGTTCTAATACAAATCAAATGGCATCCAATGTGGAATATTAGGTGCCTTGCTCTGCCCAGCATCATATGAAATTGTAATATGCTTGGGAATGTTGATGGCAAACATTTGGAAGTCAGTCGTCCAAGATATTCAACTCTAGCTAGACCCGCTACAACTTTTGTATCATCCTCTATGGCATCATGTCGATGTCATCTGCAATGTCTATGTCCCACTGAACAGTGTTGCATAACTGCTCCATCCTATTTATATCACGCTTAATAAAATTGTCCCCATCTCCTAAAGAAAGGTTGGAATGTCTACATGAGTGCAAAATCCTGATCCTATTATCCCAGTCATGTTATGTTGGACAACCAATTTGTGTTTGTTCTCCCATAATTTTATATATGTGCGATGATAGTCAACCCGATTCATATTTGCTTTCCACCTACAATCCAATCTTCTACAACCAGCCTCTATTGACTTCATCTAAACCCAATGTATTGCAAAAACTTTCTCATCCCACAAAGGTGCTGCATAACTTGATAGCAACTAATGCGCAGTAAGCAAGATTACTAAAAGCACAAAAGTAACACTTATCTATAAATTTTATTTTAACTTGAGAAAATGTTTTACCTTTGCTCATATCGAATAATTGGAGAAGCTAACAAGAATATATGGAATTTA
>JXCR01146565.1:25520-39416 GCA_002079205.1 Phalaenopsis hybrid cultivar | reverse complement strand
GGTTATCAGATATGGAAATTCCATTCTTCAAAAGGACCAGTCTGAAGCTCAAGTATCATTCGTTATAGAAATGTAATAAGTAGATATGAATGCATCATAAATGCACCAGTGAAAATTCATTGTTTCTTAATTCTTTTATGACTCTTGTCATCAATTTCTCACTCCCATAAGATACCTCGTGGTAGAGTGGCNAATAAGTAGATATGAATGCATCATAAATGCACCAGTGAAAATTCATTGTTTCTTAATTCTTTTATGACTCTTTTCATCAATTTCTCACTCCCATAAGATACCTCGTGGTAGAGTGGAAGAAGCCTAGCGAGATCTTGGTGGACTACATTTTGAGATGGAGGAACTTGAGCATGAAATGTGAGCCTCAGCTTCAGGATCAACATGCAATCAAGATTCTACTTAAGATCATCTATGGCTCGGTAGCCTTCATGCTTAAGGGACTTATGATTAAGTCATTTGAGAAGTTACACAACAAAGATAGCATTTTACAAGAAGAAGTTAAGCATATGGAGTTCTTAGAAAAGGCTGAAAAGTCTAGATCAGATAAGGCGTTCACAAAGAAGTCTGAAACAGTGACAACGGTCGATAAGGGAAAGTAGCCAATGAGGATTTAGGCTGAGCAGTCTCTTCAGGATTCCCAGCAGTTATCACAGTGTTGTCAGTCTGAGCAACAGTATGGTCAACAATACAGTCAGCTGGCCAACAGTTGTTCCGGTAGAGACCGTAAATGACAGATGGAAGGCAGGGTTTGTGGATGGCAAACTGGTTGAACAGAGTGTACTCCTTCAAAAATGAAGCTGTAGTGAAGATGTTCAGGAACTTGAAGAAGAAGCTCGAGTTCAGATTGCCCGAGCCAAAGAAGCCAGAGGAGGTTAACAAGAAGGATTACTCCAACTACTGCCCTTACCACAGATTACTTAGACACACCATAGAGGATTGTTTGATGAAGAAGCTTGAGTTCAGATTGCTTGAGCTAAAGAATCCAGACGAGGTCGACAAGAAGGATTACTCCAACCACTACCCTTACCACAGATTACTTGGACACACCGTAGAGGATTGTTTTAGCTTCNAAGTTAAGCATATGGAGTTCTTAGAAAAGGCTGAAAAGTCTAGATCAGATAAGGCGTTCACAAAGAAGTCTGGAACAGTGACAACGGTCGATAAGGGAAAGCAGCCAATGAGGATTTAGGCTGAGCAGTCTCGTCAAGATTCCCAGCAGTTATCATAGTGTTGTCAGTCTGTGCAGCAGTATGGTCAACAGTACAGTCAGCTGGCCAGCAGTTGTTCCAGTAGAGACCGTAAATGACAGATGGAAGGCAGGGTTTGTGGATGGCAAACTGGTTGAACAGAGTGTACTCATTCAAAAATGAAGCTGTAGTGAAGATGTTCAAGAACTTGAAGAAGAAGCTCGAGTTCAAATTGCCCGAGCCAAAGAAGCCAGAGGAGGTTAGCAAGAAGGATTACTCCAACTACTGCCCTTACCACAGATTACTTAGACACACCATAGAGGATTGTTTGATGAAGAAGCTTGAGTTCAGATTGCTTGAGCTAAAGAATCCAGACGAGGTCGACAAGAAGGATTACTCCAACCACTACCCTTACCAAAGATTACTTGGACACACCATAGAGGATTGTTTTAGCTTTAAGGATTAGCTCAAGAGAAATTTCAAAAATGAAAATATAACAATTTTGAAAGAATATTTAAAAGAACCTGAAAATGTATCTGTAAATATGATTTTGATCAAGCCAATTATTCTGATATATCCGTATGCAAATAAGGGTAGATGGAGCATAATTTTGAGTAGATCTTCTAAGAAGATAATGGATCAGATTCAAACGACTTTGGTGAAAGCCACTGCTTAGAGTCTGCAACCTATCAAGCTGATGTTGTAGATTACGTCGGAGGAGCTACCGAGATGGAAGAAGGAGAACCTGGACAAAGTAAGGACAGATAACGCAAAGGGTAAGATAGGTGTTGCCTCCGTTAGATTTGTTGTTTCAGATTTGGGGGAGNGAAAGTCGCTGCTTAGAGTCTGCAACCTATCAAGCTGATGTTGTAGATTACGTCGGAGAAGCTACCGAGATGGAAGAAGGAGAACCTGGACAAGGTAAGGACAGATAACGCAAAGAGTAAGATAGGTGTTGCCTCCGTTAGATTTGTTGTTTCAGATTTGGGGGAGAAATCCCTTAAACCACTGACTCTATATGATTATCTCTACACCTCTCCGGGGACTTTTGATTATTAGAGTTGTGATTTTGGCTAAGTATTGATTGTCTCTAATGATGACGTAATTGACCATAACCATCTAACCCCAATTTTGATTCCTGAAATAATCCTCATATCATACTAAATTTCGATGGATACACTAATGAAAACGAACAAGTTTTCGACAATACTGACTATAGTTTAAGGAGTGAGGAGCGAGTCCTTGAGTGCTTACCATCAACTTGGAATTTTTTGATTCAGAATCAATGTCAAATGAATCAGTCAAGACATCAGGAGAAGAACCTCTGGGTCCAACTCAAGAGGTGAAGAGGTCACAAAAGTGAATTTGAGGAGTGGGAAAGTGTTGCCCCTCGAGAATGGCTTCAATGGAAAAAGGTAAACAAATAGTCACTCGAGAAGAGTCACCTCCGCTGATGGAAGAAACACTTGCTCAGAAGGAAATCAGAGAGTCGAATAAAGTAGATTATAATGTACTAGCTCATCTTAGGAAGTTGTCAGTGAAGCATTTACGATACTTTGACCCTGTCAAAGGAAATGAGAGAAGCATTGGTCAAAGCTTTACTTGATCCAGAAATTTGCTTAGCTCAGTTGGCTAGCACATCCTCGGATGAGGTTTGTTCGTTAAAGGAACAGCCTAGGGTAAACTTTATCGATGAAAACTTGCTACTTGGTACTACATATCGCAATCGATCGTTCTACATTTCCGTCAACATCAACATATTTTTACTTTCTGTATTCTCAATAGATCGAGGAGTGTCACTCAACATAATGAGTCTACGGAAAATAATAGACATTGACGTGTAGGAGCTTACTACAGATAAAATGATGTTAAGAGGATTTAATCCAAAAGGAGAAAGAGCACTTAGATCGATTACACTACTCATGAAGTTGGTGAGAAGTTCCATATCATCGATGAAGAAAATTCATTCAACACTTTGCTTGGTTGACCGTGGATTCACAAGCATAATACGGTCCCGTTCTCGATGCACCAGTGCATCAAGTATCACAAAGAAGGACAAGAACACTGCATCGAGGGAGACCTACAACCGTTCTTAATACATGAAGTAGGCATTCATGAAGATAACGCCTATTATGCTCCTCCAAAGAAGATTGTCTTTTCTTGAGAAATTGTGCTAAATAAAATTGAAGATTTAAAAGGATCCAAGAAAGGGATCAANGAAAAATACTTAAATTATTCACCTAGACAGAGGCTACAACATATAAAAATTTGGAGTTAAGGCATTAACTCCCAATGAATGGAGAATTGAAAAACCCCTAACCCTAATTTTTANATCAGAGTTATCAGACTGATTTAAAATATCCTGTGTTTCAGAAAACGTAATGTGCAGAAATTTATGTCATTTCGAAAAAGATTTGCAAAATTTATTTGCAAATATGATATAGAGTTTGTGATTACATAGGGATGTCGCAGAAAACNTAAGCTTTAACCATGGTCCAAGCCTTGGTTAGCCACCTTAACCTAAGCTAAAGCCCAAAACCGTGAGCCCCCGCATGGTTAAAACCGAAACTCATGCCAAGAAGCCACCTCAGCCCAAATTGAGCTGAGAGCTCCTCTTCTTGACACCTAAGCAGTGGGGCTAACCTAATTGAGCTGAGAGCTCCTCTGCTTGACACCTAAGCAGTGAGGCTAACCCCTCAATTGGCCACCCAAGCAACCACACGGCCAATTTTTATAAAAATCCACCCCACGGCCATGAATAGTGGTGTGGTAAAAAATATTCACTAAGGCCTTTCAAACTCCTCTGAGAGCTTTCTTGAGAGACCCTTAGCACATTCCAATCCACTTCCCCCTCTCAAATCCACCATGACAAGCCAATTTTGAGCTCAAATCCTTGCCCAAAACCAGGACAAATCCCAATCCCAACCTACACAGCACGAAACTCCAAATTGATTTGTCCTAAACCTTCACAACAGTGAAAGAAGCCAAAACCCCATCAAATCCCCCTTCCACAGAGCCTCTACCATAGCTCTCGACCAACACTCAAAATTGGCCTTGATCAAAATCATACTTAGGCTTACACCAGAGCCAGAGGCTTCATCCCTAAGCTCTTTGGGATCTAACGAAGGTGTGAAGAATATCTGATTGAGGCTAAAAAGCTCTCAACCAACACCCAAAATCGGCTTTGGTCGAAATCATACATAGGCCTTACACCAGAGCTAGAGGCTTCATCCCTAAGCTCTTTGGGACCTAACGAAGGTGTGAAGAATCTCTGATTGAGGCGACACCTCTCGGAGCAAAGGTATAACTCACTTACTCTCCCGAGCCTTCGCGAGTTCTACATTTACAAAGGCTTGATTTCATAGCATGTTTACCATATGAATGCGTTCCTCTCTTCAAGACCAACATTTTGAAAAAATAATCACTAAAATCCATTGAGAAATGAGGGAGATATTAAGCTTTTAAAATGGACAGTTCTCGGTCAAGGCTATCGGGGACGATGAACGGATGTCGTCCATCCGTGCGTGTATTGAATGGATGATGGAGATCAAGCCGGATGATCATCCGGGGCGATATAGCGCGACGCGTGGCGGCTGACTCACAAAGCGGCATCAAATAGGAGCGCGTCGCGTGGCTTTTCGACAGATCCGAGGATCCAGTCAGCCCGCGTTTCAATAAATAAATAGGATAATTAATAAATTCCGAAAATAGCTCCTAAATTTCAAAAATCCATATCTTTGCATAAAAAATTCAAAAAAATAAAATAAAAATATCCTCTTGCTCAGTGAACAGAGGAGATTCATGTAGAATTAGTTTCACACTAATTTGATGCATAAATTATTTTAAAAAAATTTATTAGGGTTAGGGGTTTTTCAATTCTCCATTCATATTGAATTATCATCTTAACCCCAAATTTTTATATGTTGTAGCCTCTGTCTAGGTGAATAATTTAAACATTTTTCCAAAGACATAGAAGATCTTTAGACAGAGATCTTAATTTTCTAAATTTTTATGCATTTTTTATTCAAATAATTATATAAAATTGTATGTGGCTTAGAAATTTCTACAAAAATTCAGATGAGTTCCCTATGGCCAATGTCGTCTTAGGAAATAATTTCATAATTTTTAAAAATAAAAATATCATTGTTTGAAGCAAATATCAATTTTATTAAAACATTTAATTTGGAGAATATAAAGATCAAAATCATTTGAGTTTTATTCTCCACTATGGTGCATAAGTCAGAGAACTCACCATCAAAATTTCAANATATGTTGTAGCCTCTGTCTAGGTGAATAATTTAAACATTTTTCCAAAGACATAGANCTACCCTCATAAGTTCTCTACTCAACAAAGTAAGAGTCTACAAATTTAATCAAGTTTGTGTCAGAACTTAGGATTGCTTCACTTGGAGCTACAACGAGATGCCGGGTTTATCTCCAGAAGTTGTAATTCACAAGCTTGGAGTGGATAAAAGTATAACCTCAGTGAAGCAGGCTCCCTGAAGAACGCGCCTTGAAATTAAATAGCAAGTCACCACCGAGTTAAAGAAATTAATAGATGTTAACTTTGTGTGAGAGAAATAATATCTCACATGGTAAGCCAACGTTGTACCAGTTAAGAAGAAAAATGGACAAATTTGGGTGTACGTCAACTTCAGGGACTTGAACAAAGCATGCTCAAAAGATGATTTTCTGCTACTAATATTGTATTTGATGGTGGACATTGAGGCTTTGTTTGGGGCAGCGACCGAGGAGCAGCGCGGAAAGCAGACTCCTTTTTGCCCGTTTGGAGCGGCGACAGCAAAACATCGCGGTGAAAGCTTTCACAATTTAACGAAAAAGCGAGCAGCGGGATAGACCCCACGGCCTCCTGCGGCCCCACATTTGTGCCCTATTATTACATATTACCCATGTGGGATAGACCATTCACGAGCTTCCATCCTCCCTCGTCTCCAGTCTCTGATCTCCAGTCATGAGCTACCTCCGCACCCTCTGCCACACTTTCAACTCTCAATTTCTCCAATTCCAAAAAGTTCAGAAAGACCATCTCTGGTCTCCAATTAATTTCTCCTTCTACTTGCCCCCATCGGAGGCTCCTCCTGTGGTCTTTCTTGGAAACCTAGATAGATTCTTCTATGTGCACAAGGTATTTGATCTCTGCTTTTCTTTTCATTCAATTGCAACAAAGATTGTTAGTTCTATAATGATATTTGTGTCCATTGGAGGAATTGCACTGGATTTTTTAGTTTGATTTTGGGAAACCAAATTGTAGGAAGATCATATGCGTTTGGGTACAATTGAACTGATATGGTTATGCTTTTAATTGTCTCTGTTAAGGAAGCATGCTTGGTTTACAATGTGTGAGTACCGACTATGTTTCATTGANTGTTTGGTTTACAATGCGTGAGTACCGACTATGTTTCATTGTGGAAATGAATTTGAAGAAAGTTTGATGTAATTTTTAACAGCGGTGTTCTTTGATCCCTTGGTTTAAGTTTGTCAGATCTTTCTGTTTTGGTTTGAGTTTGCTTATGAGTATATCAAATCTTTATACATATTATAATTTTCTTATTTTACTTGTAATTTTATTAATTTTATTTCTTTTTTTAGCACTTTCAGGACTCAAGTGAGGGTATATGAACTTTCTATTTTGTTTAAAAATGAATTTCTGCTTCAGAAATTTCAAAAATGTAACTGTTACAGCCTTCTTTAAACAGTTTTACCAAACAGGGGCACCATGGTCATTTTTCTAGAAACAGCTGTCGCACAGCTGCACCAAATAGGCAGTCAGCTTCCCCACAGCTGCTTCTCCGCAGCAGCTTCCTGGGGCAGCACAGCTGTAGCTGAAAAACTGAGAAGTTGCAGCTGCGCTAAACAAAGCCTGAGTCATTGCACAAAATTTCTTCTTTACGGATGGATCGTTCAGGTACAATCAGATCAAGATGATGCCAGAAGATGCAACGCTTACGGCTTTTAGAAGTCTGATTGGAATATATTATTACACAATGATGTCATTTAGCTTGAAGAATGTCGGAGCAACTTACCAGCAAGCTATGACAAAGATTTTTTATGACTGATACATGATCCCGATGTTCTATATATATGTTAAATGTGATGTATGCGATTATATGCTTAATTTCCTTAATAATGATTCTTACTTTGCAATAAAGCCAAAAACTTAATTCTAAGCAAAAGCTATGTAAATTTTTCACTATGAAGTAAATAAAAATAAAGTTATAATTTTTAATCATGAGATACTACGCAAGTATACGTATCGTTATCAAGTGATAGAGGACTTTTTAATTAAGCCTCGAATATCGAACCCACAGAGATAAATATTATATGCAACTTACAAAATAAGAGAAATTAGATATAAAAAAAATTACTTAGCAAAATATTCTTACATAGACTCTAGATGCTATAATAGGAGCAAAAATTTGATTATTTTTGTAAATTTTTAATAACAGAAAATAAAGTAAGCAACTAATTAACTTAACTAAATAATTGCAAGATGAAGGCGATATAAATAAAATATATTTTTCTTTATTATGAATCAGTAACAGGTATAAAAATTTTGTTGTAGAAGTATTCTAATTGTGTTGTTTNAATTAAAAATAAAGTTATAATTTTTAATCATGAGATACTACGCAAGTATACGTATCGTTATCAAGTGATAGATGACTTTTTAATTAAGCCCCGAATATCGAACCCACAGAGATAAATATTATATGCAGCTTACAAAATAAGAGAAATTAGATAAAAAAAATTACTTAGCAAAATATTCTTACATAGACTCTAGATGCTATAATATGAGCGAAAATTTGATTATTTTTGTAAATTTTTAATAACAGAAAATAAAGTAAGCAATTAATTAACTTAACTAAATAATTACAAGATGAAGGCGATATAAATAAAATATATTTTTCTTTATTATGAATCAGTAACAGGTATACAAATTCTGTTGTAGAAGTATTCTAATTGTGTTGTTCCAAATAAGAGTAATAATATTCTTTCCCTTACTAGAGTTGCTATAAAAAAACATTGACTAATATATATTTTAAATAGTTTTGAAGACTAGTTAGGTAGGGAAGATACTACTAGCTCTCACTCTAGAGTTCTCTCTTCTCCCTCCACTTGGGGGCTAACATCTTGTATCATAACCTAAAACTATAAATTAAATTGGGGGCTTTAGTCTGTCACTCTAAAGTCCTCTAATTCAACACCCTTCAAAANTTGTTTCAAATAAGAGTAATAATATTCTTTCCCTTACTAGAGTTGCTATAAAAAAACATTGACTAATATATAGTTTAAATAGTTTTGAAGACCAGTCAGGTATGAAAGATACTAGCTCTCACTCTAGAGTTCTCTCTTCTCCCTCCACTTGGGGGCTAACATCTTGTATCATAACCTAAAACTATAAATTAAATTGGGGGCTTTAGTCTGTCACTCTAAAGTCCTCTAATTCAACACCCTTCAAAGTTTATTTCCTTATTTATTTGCACTCAATCTCATGACTACATTCTCATCCATGAAATCAAATGTGATTCCTACCATTTGTTGACTGAGACAATACCATCTTGGATCTTACATGCTCAACAGGTATTAACATCTTAATATGTCAAATTAAAAAGTAAATGAAGTACAATGTTTAAAATCATCACAACTTCTTCCAACATTAAAGTCTATTACTTCACATAACTTCCTTTCAATACTTAATCACTTATCATTTTAAGGAAAAATATAAAGAAAACTATTCAGAATCCATGGAGAAAATACAACCACACTTGAGTTTAAAAGTAGAAATCATGCACACAAACACGAAGTCTAAATTAAAACCAAATGCAGTCACAAAGATAAACACTTATCTCAAATCTTTTCCACCAAATGTCTTGAAGTTCCTTTGAATTCTCTTCCTTCACTCACAATACAAACTAAAACTCAAAATAAAAAGAAAAGATGGGCAGCGACGACGGTTACTTGGAATGGAAGGATGATTGATTATTGGTTGGTCTCTTCCTTTGATAATCCAAGTCTTCTTTAATAAAAATCTAAGGGTTGTCTTGGTGTCTCTTCAAAATGTGTCTCCATTCAATGAATCTTCTAGAAGTTGCCTCCTTTCAAAAGTCAATTGAATAAATTTTTCTTGCCCATGAACTATTTCCCACGTTTTTACCAATTGTTGCTTCAAACACCTCTTAAAAAATTTGTCCAAATTCAATGAATCATCAAATAACTACTTCTAGTGCTTAAGCACATATTACTTGGCACTTAGGCGTGGCTCTCTCTATATAACTGATGCGTAAGTGCCAGTCCTGAGTGCTTAGTCGCCTCAGTTCTTATTTTGCGTCTTTTTCATTTTTGCTCCAAATTTGATCATTTTTCACTCCGTTTACTATTTTTTATCCATTTGATTGTATATGAAAGAAAACACACAAATATCTTTCATTAAAGAACAATATTTCAAAAAAAAGTATAAAAGTGTGTACTAAAATACTATATATTTAGGTAATCAAAATCCCCCAAATTTAAAATATTATTTGTCCTCAAGTGACACTTCAATCTTATAATAACTAAATAAATAGATTATGTATATGAGTTTCTTTAGAAGTTTCTAAAATTTTGATGTAGAAATATAGTGGTCAAATTTAGNTTGAAAAGATTTAAAACTTTAAGTGATCATTATCAAGATCATTTAAATATCATTTTTTATTATAAAATAAGGANTTTAATTCATATAATTATTTTCATGCAAAAATATGCATTTTTAAGGAAAATTCCAAAAGATGATCAAGACAAGTCCTAATAATTTGAAATTTTTATGTGCACTAGCCCTAGACTAGAAAGTCCTTTGGCCAAAATTTCATAATTTTTTGTATTTTCTGTGATTTATTAAAATTAATTGAAGTTCTGGGGACTTTAACAAAAATAAAATATTTTATTTATTGAAAAATATATTTAATATTTTTTGAAAATCTCTCTGAGGTCAGAGAACCCAGAAAAATTTATTTTATATTTTTCTAATTTTTATTTGTTTTCNCTCACTCTCAATTCTTGTGTTCATCCTTCGGGATAGATATAGGATTTGAGGTAAAGCGCTCTTTCATCTAATTATGAAAATTATGGGGTCAGTTTGACTTCATCTTTTTCAAAGCTAATTTAAAAAAAAAACATCCTTCCGAAGCGGGCAATGGGATTTCAACTTCGATGACCGATAGATTCTTACTGGCAAACTCCACACCAAAATAGTTCCGACAGCTTCTGGCAACTCCGCTGGGGATTAGCTTCTCTCTCCATTTAAGTCAAGAAAAATATATCTTCATACATCGGTAATACATTCATGTCCCTCATGAATCAAGATTATCTTTCTTCCGTTGGCATACTTTACCCATTTTTGTCTTGGGAAAGTACGGCCAACTCTTTTGACCTTCTGGATCATCTGTTCAACCATTCTAGGACAGAGTGATTCAGAAGGTCATTAAGGACATTCTAATCATTATATGAGGTCGGATCCCTGATAAGTGTGTAGGTGGACTAGTTCTACCTGAGCATTGTATAAAGTGGGTCCCACACTGGGTCCTAAAACATTTTAAATTAAACCATACACCGCAAATTTTAATCAAATCTTGTTGAAAGTTTGGAAATTTTTATTAACCTAGTCTTCATACTTTCTTTTGGTAGCTTTAGTGTTTGCACTAAAACTACAATATTTTGGCCATATAACTAACCCCATCACTTTCTTTTGCAAAGTTGCTGCAATGACCCACCCAATGCTAACATTCACCTGCAACCTGCCAACAAGCCGCGAGGCCCGCAATGTTGCTACTACCATCAAGTTTGGAACAGGATTTGGAGATCTCGAGGTCATCCTCGGGAAGGCTCCTTTTGTTGTTGTAAAAATTGCTGCTCCAGAAATACAAGAACCTGTTGTTGAATTCAACTTGAATTCTCTTGATGATTTTCCAGTTCACAAGAAAACCAAAATCTTTGCTACTGACACCATAACACCAACAAAGACCTCTGTTTCTGCCACTAAGGGAAAAGAAATCATGATAATAGAAAATTCAACTGAAGGATTAACTGTTGTACCTTCAACTTTTGAAATCAGATCAAGTTCAAAGACTGTACCATTGACCCGATCTCAGAAGAGAAACCGCAATAAGAAAGCCCTAAAAGCAGCTAAAAATCATATCCCTAAAAAATACCTACTAAAGAAGGACTTTATCAAAAGGAAGAGGAATTGCCAAAAATCTATCCAATGTTGAGAAAATGCAAGTTTTATCCTCTTATGAATACCGAGGGACATGAGGAGGTCCAAAAGATTGTTGCTACTCTGCCATCTCTCAAGAACAGTATGGGAGGAAAGAAATTTTATCCCATTTCTCAAGTTAGTACAATTTTTCAACAAATGGTTGACAAAGAAAATTGTTCAGTCCATGAATTACTCAGATGAATGGGACGTGCAATATCCCCTCGGATGAGAGAAAAAATTTTGAGGGATATTAAATCCAAACAAAATACGTCTGCCCATACTTCTGTTTGGTCCCATTTGGGAAATAGGTTTGATACTACAGAACATCGACCCATAAAATCAAGATTGGGTCCAAGAATTCTGCAAAGATATTTATCTAACACTGTATATGGTATACACAAAAAGGAGCATACTTCTTCTCAACATGTTGATAATTCTGCTGGGACAGTCCTGAACCATCATTGTTGAAGAAGAAGATGTGGTACCCAAAGTTGTATCACAGATACAGTCTGAATCATCATTGTTGAAGAAGAAGATGTGGATACCCAAAGTTGTATCACCGATACAGTCTGATAAACCTGATCAAAAAATAGAAGAAGATGTGGTACCCAAAGTTGTATCACCGATACAGTCTGATAAACCTGATCAAGGAATAAAATTAGAATCTGAAGTATCTGGTATTATTACAATTATTACTACTGAAATGGAGAAGGAAACCCCACAACGTTCTCCAAAAGTAAGTGATATATCACGAATTGAAGAGAAAGTCGAAAAACTTTGAGATGAGATCTATGAGTTAGCTCGAGAACATGGAGTCTCTGTAAGCGAAGAAGATGAAGACTTTGATTACAGTGACTATCTTGAAGAAGATATCATGGATATCCATGTTGTTGAAACAAGAGCTTCTACATCCTCACGAGATGACAATGTCATTGAAGAAATGCAAAGAGCCCTTCTCCAAAATAATGAGCTTGTGNTGAGCTTGAATTTTGTTTAGATTGGGATTGGGGATGCTGAATTTTGATTTAGAATTAAAATTGGGCAAGATTGGAGCCAATTTGGCCAAAATTAAGGTTAATTTGGGGGCATTTGGGCATTTAAGGGCAAATTGAGGTTTTGAGTCAAATTGGATTAAATTGGTCAAATTGGGTCAAATTGATGATTAAAAAATGATATTGGGAATATTTGGGATGATTTTGGAATGTTTGGGTCATGAGGGACATTTTGGTGATTTTGGGCAATTTTGGGAGTATTTTGGAAATTTGGTGATTTTGGTGGATTTTGGTCAATTTAGGTAGTGGTGAGTGGTTTGAAATGATTTTTGGGCAAATTTGGGTATTTTGGGTAATTTTGGGATTTTTTGCAAAAATTAGGATTATAGGGGTATTTTGGTAATTTGGTAATTTTGGGCTAGAATGGGCCAGTAAGCCATGAAGCCATACCAAACCAATAGAAGTCATGTGATGACTCATTTT
Organism: Phalaenopsis hybrid cultivar; assembly: GCA_002079205.1. Taxonomy (NCBI): domain Eukaryota; kingdom Viridiplantae; phylum Streptophyta; class Magnoliopsida; order Asparagales; family Orchidaceae; genus Phalaenopsis; species Phalaenopsis hybrid cultivar. The sequence continues at coordinate 26,493 of JXCR01146565.1, read as the reverse complement.
AGATGATCAAATGTTGGTTCTAACCCTCTTGGCCAAATACTAGGGGTATAGGTTCATTCATATGAGTTCTCCAAAAGGAGTCAGGAGCCAACTCAAGTGGTCTTAGGGTTTAGGGTATGTGAAAGAGTGTAGTGTGTTTCAGTTAGCCCCACCAAAACCAGATCACCCAGGGTTAGTCCTAAGGTTTGACCATCCTATAGGGGACTCCACTTGAGTCCCCATACTCACCCCACCTACTAAGTGCTAGAGGTTAGGACCAATATGTGGAACTCCAAGTTGAGTAAAAAAGAGTTTGGAATTTCTAATGGTGAGGGTTCCTTTTCTAGTCCTCTAGGAATATTCAATAAGAAAGTCTTATGGCTAGACCCTAGGCTACTAAAGTGGAAAAACTAGACCTCAACCAAAAATGAGGTCAACAACATCATAGAAAAATACTATTTCGAGAGATAGAAATACAACTTTGCGATGAGTTTGATTACTTAAATAAAAAATTTTTGGATATTTACACTGCTTTGTGATTAAAACCAACAAATCTTTATCTTATCTAATTCAAAGGTTATATAGGGTTTAAACTAAATCTAGGTTAAAAACTTTCGATAAGAGCAAGCCCCTATAGTTAAGTAAGCAATCAAATTTACTCAAATAAACTCTTGATTAAGGTTGTGGTTTTGTCTTCAAAAAAATTCTAGGTTTATGTTTCCATGATTGATTATCAAGGATTTCAAATGGGAAAAACTAAAAAATGGAAAAACTAATAATGAAACACAAGGGAAGAAAAGTATGAGAAGTAGATGATATTGAGAAACTAAGTGACATCTCAACAATCCTATTATTTGGCTTTAATGGTTTTGAAAGAAGTTATTTGATGTTTCATCTTGTCATTTTATCAAAATGTCAGGACTTAAATCACATGAAAGCCTTGAAGATTAAAACATAAATTTCATCAAATGGTTTTGACATTAAAGATCCAGCA
>JXCR01146565.1:14754-25423 GCA_002079205.1 Phalaenopsis hybrid cultivar | reverse complement strand
ATATATATATATATAAAGAAAATTTTCTCCTTGCAAATAATTCATAATCAGTGTATGATTTCAAATGTTTAGAATTTTAACTATTATTTTGTGACAAATAGGAGCATACATATTCTTTACCTCTTCCAAGCATAAAGAACATTGACAAATCTAAAGTTGATGTCGGCATGTATAGTAGTGTTGAGTAGGTTCTAATCTCTCACTTCTAGATTATCCACTGTGCCCTCTCTATAGGACCTACCAATGACCCTTAGTTCCAAACTCTAGACCAAATTGATAAGAGAATCTAGCCTATCACTTTAGAAACAATCAATTCTACACCCATCAAATCATATCTCTCTACCCATTTGCACTCCCCCTTCAACGATTGTCATGGCTCTTTCCAAAATGAAATGTGATGCTCACAAGTTAGAAAATCTTAGCCCTCTCGGGTCTTTAAGTTTCTCAACGAATTTTAACAATACAAGTGGCCAAATTGTAAACNCTACACCCATCAAATCATATCTCTCTACCCATTTGCACTCCCCCTTCAACGATTGTCATGGCTCTTTCCAAAGCGAAATGTGATGCTCACAAGTTAGAAAAATCTTAGCCCTCTCGGGTCTTTAAGTTTCTCAACAAATTTTAACAATACAAGTGGCCAAATTGTAAAGTAAATGAAGAATCGATGAAATTACCATCACAAATTTTGGAATAAAATAATTTCTAAACAAATCAAAACCACCACTCGATTACTTCATATTACAAGGAGAAAGAAAAAATTTACTCATAACACATGGGGATAACAAAAAAAAACATATTTATAGAACTCAAATCCAAAGTACAGTACTTAAAGAAAAATATACAAACACTTATCTGAAATTTTTCCTTAAGAACTCCTTTGAAGTTCCCTGACTTCTCTGACTTTAATAGACTCTTACAAGACTCACAAAACTCCAGAAATCACAATAACTCACATAACCTTACTAAGGTGGCCGCTCACTCTATATGGGTGCCTTCCCTTCTCAAAATGATTATAAAACTCTCCCTTTACGTTTAGAATTAATCCATATTTATAGAGTTTCGGTCTAATTCAATGGATCTTCTGGAAACTGACTCTAGTGCCTAAGCGCCAAAACTATCGNGTGCCTTCCCTTCTCAAAATGATTATAAAACTCTCCCTTTACGTTTAGAATTAATCCATATTTATAGAGTTTTGGTCTAATTCAATGGATCTTCTGGAAACTGACTCTAGTGCCTAGGCGCCAAAACTGTCACGCTTAGGCACCAGACGCGATCTTCATCTGACGCCTAGGCGCCAGCCACAATCTTCATCTCATACATAGGTGCCAACCGTGATCTTCATCTAGCGCCTATGCGCCAGTTTGACTGATTTTTNACTATCGCGCTTAGGCACCAGACGCGATCTTCATCTGACGCCTAGGCGCCAGCCACAATCTTCATCTCATACCTAGGTGCCAACCATGATCTTCATCTAGCGCCTATGCGCCGGTTTGACTGATTTTGACAATTTTATTCGGTTTGCCCATTTTGCTCCATTTTGATGTATTTTTGCTCATTTTTACTTTTAAATTCTTTTTTCTTGCACCTGTAACCAAAAATACACAAAATAACTTTCATCAAAGCATAATATTCTAAAAATTGGGGTATAAAATGTGCATATAAAATATGTAATTTTAAGGTGGATCACAAATCTTTTGTGGCAAGCCCCAATTGGCCACGGGTGCCACTCAACCCTCCATTCTAAGCTTATTAAAATCAGCAAAGGGCCTCCCCCTTGGCCATGGCTATAAATCCCCCACCCCCCTCCCCCTTCATGGACAAAATGAGAGGTTGCCCAATTCCCTGGTGAAACCCTGCCAAATTGCTTCTAGAGCTTCCTAGAGCTTCCTAGAGAGCTCCTAAGANATGGACAAAATGAGAGGTTGCCCAATTCCCTGGTGAAACCCTGCCAAATTGCTTCTAGAGCTTCCTAGAGCTACCTGGAGAGTTCCTAAGTTCAATCAACCATCTTCAGCCCCTCATTCTCACCACCTAAGTTCAATTTAACCTCTGAAATCCAATGCATGTTTGGCCTTGGATCCAAACTCCAAAAAACTTCCAATTGAGCTGCTCTTAAGCTTCTTCAGAGCTTAAGAACACTTCCCCAATCAAAACCCTTCTCTCCCAAGCACTCTAACTCACTCTTAGACCATACCCCGTGTCACCCTTTGATCAAACTCCTTCAAAAACCCAACCACATATCAAATTGAAGTTTGGATGATGTTCGTGGACTCAAGGCAAAGCTCAGGAATAAATCCAATCGATGCTACACCTCTTGGATGAAGGTATAGACCAAAATTTCTAAATTTGTGCTCGATTTCATCAGTTGTGAAGAGAATGTATATTTCATATGCTTTTAATCGNAACTCCTTCAAAAACCCAACCACATATCAAATTGAAGTTTGGATGATGTTCGTGGACTCAAGGCAAAGCTCAAGAATAAATCCAATCGATGCTACACCTCTTGGATGAAGGTATAGACCAAAATCTCTAAATTTGTGCTCGATTTCATCAGTTGTGAAGAGAATGTATTTTTCATATGTTTTTAATCATATGGATGTGTTCGTCTCTCCTAGATGAAGCTATAAAATTGGCAATTTGGTTGAGTATCGAGCGAGATATTAGATTTAGAAAACGAGCGGATCTCGGTTTGAGTCTTATGGAAATGATGAACGGATATCGTCCATTCGGGCATGTATCAATCGGACGGTGGAGATCAGACGACGGGTCCAAGGATGAGTAGGTGTCTCGTAGGTAAGTAGAAAATCAAGGTATTTTTTATTTAATTAATTTCAAAAAAATCCATAAAAAATAAAATAAAATTACTCCCGTGCTAAGTGAACAGAGGAGAATATTATGAAAAAAAATAAAAAATGCTTGTTATATATTTTATTTTTAATTAATTAAAGATCCCANGTAGGTGTCTCGTAGGTAAGTAGAAAATCAAGGTATTTTTTATTTAATTAATTTCAAAAAAATCCATAAAAATAAAATAAAATTACTCCCGTGCTAAGTGAACAGAGGAGAATATTATGAAAAAAAAATAAAAAATGCTTGTTATATATTTTATTTTTAATTAATTAAAGATCCCAAACTTGATTTAATTTTATTTAATTAAATATAAGTCACCGTAACATGAAATTTGGTGGGCTTGTTCTTCAAGTGGTTAGAAGTGTTATCTATTCTTTCCAGAGCCAGAGAACATNAATTAAATATAAGTCACCGTAACATGAAATTTGGTGGGCTTGTTCTTCAAGTGGTTAGAAGTGTTATCTATTTTTTCCAGACCAAAGAACACGTCTAACCCTAAAAAGCTCTAATTTTTCATGTTAGGTACCTTTATTTTAATTAAATAATTCATAAAAATTAAAAACATAGATTAGAAAAATAAAAGGTTTGGTTTTGTAGGTTCACTGTGATCAAAGGATCCTAAAAAAAATAAAACCCAATTTGAATGTGTCCANGTCTAACCCTAAAAAGCTCTAATTTTTCATGTTAGGTACCTTTATTTTAATTAAATAATTCATAAAAATTAAAAACATAGATTAGAAAAATAAAAGGTTTGGTTTTGTAGGTTCATTGTGATCAAAGGATCCTAAAAAAAATAATACCCAATTTTAATGTGTCCAAAATATAATTTCTTATTTTAAGTCAATAAAAAATCCTAAAAAATTAAGAAAAATACCAAATATTTCATTAAATCACCAAAATGATCCACATCAAAGCTAATAGCATCCTATTGTCCCTGTTAAAATTTAAAAGTCGTAAAATTTAATTTTGATACCAAAGTGTATTTTTCANAATAAAAAATCCTAAAAAATTAAGAAAAATACCAAATATTTCATTAAATCACCAAAATGATCCACATCAAAGATAATAGCATCCTATTGTCCCTGTTAAAATTTAAAAGTCATAAAATTTAATTTTGATACCAAAGTGTATTTTTCTAAGTAAATAGAGATTTTGCACTAAATTAATTATAAAAATTAAAAGAAAATTCAGATAATTATGAAAATTGGTTTGGAGTGTTCCTTGTGACCAGGGGAACCCAGGAAAAATAAAATTGATGTTAAAATATAAAGCACTTTTCTGGGCTATTTTTCAATTAAAAAATAATTAAAAATAATTAAAATCACAAAAAATACAAAAAAAACCCAAAATGTCACAAATTATTTCTTGATCACTTGGAATCACTTAAAAATTTTTTCTAATTTTCTTAATGTAGTTATGCTTTTTTAAATGCCTAAAATGTATTTTTTCTTAATTTTGCATTAAAATAATTATAATAAATAAAATAAAAAACACAAAAATTTAAAATTTATTTCTCTTAATTCTCTGACTGAGAAACTAAAGAAAAATATATAAAATAATCTTTAAGATTAAATCATATTTTCTTTACTAATTAACCATCAAAATGAACAAAGAATTATAACAATTGAAATAAAACTCAAAAAATTATGAAAATTGTTCTTAGAAATCCTTTGATCTAGATGAATCTCTAATAATTTTCTTAAGGATAGAGATTTGTTTTGGTCTACTAAATGAATTAACATTGAAACTCTTTTTTTTTTGAGATAATATAATTGTTAAAGATTAAGTAAAAAATTAAAATTATAATTTATCCTCTAATATTTTAATTGACTCATCAATGGGGTACCAAGAAAATTTCAAAGTTATTTGAGTTAAATTTAATGAATTATGAAGCGGAGAGCCTTAAGGGTAAAATGATAATTATGGAATTTGATGCCCTAATAAAAATTTAGGCTAAGTCAAAGGGTAAATGAGTAATATTGATCACGATTAACTCTCTTAGATGTTTGAAATAAGAGGGCATCACTTCCCTACAACAAGGGTAAAATGGTAATTTTCCTAAATTATTGTGACTTGGAAGTTGATCTAATTGGATGATCATAAAATAGTGGGCCTGAGCTTAGAATATGATAGCTTAGTCACTTGAAGCCCCCTAATTGGTGATTAGATGGTAAGTCCGATCTTTCAATAAGAATTTGATCTATTTAAGCCAACATATTTATTTATTATACATTTGTCAATGAAAGAAAACTTAAGGGCTTAGTAGTGAACTAGGTTTGATGTGCATTTGCTTAATGAGGTTTAGAAAAAGAAACATAACTAATCATGAATTCCTTTAAAACACTACAAGCCCAGTTTTAATCATGGGCACAAGATCCTTAATGATTTAGTCTGCCCTTAAGGGCACCCACTCACATAATTTTTAAGTAGAACATCAAATGAATATCTAATTACTCCGCTCATGGGATAATTAAATCACCAAGGTTCATTGAGCAAAAGTTAGGATATCACCACTGGATCTTAGTTTAATTTCAGGTGATTAATTTAACAACATAATAAGTTCAAATGAACTAGAAATGATTCAAAAGACTTTAAAAGTTGTTTAGGGTTATGCTCCGAACACTTTTTAAATCTTTTAGATATTTTGAAGGACAACCTTTATTCAAGAAAATCATCCTTACAACTTTTAGGGACTTACCAAGTTATGCATCGGGACTCGTTAATTCACATAAGTCAAAAAAATACCCTGCACTACTTATCCTAAATTTATGACCTAATGCTCAAGTATTTGAGTCTTTCCTAAGGTATTTAAATCTTTGTGAGCAAATGAGGTTATTTCTTTTGCCACATATGGATAGTCAGGCATGTGTAAGTCTGAGTGAGGTCTAGGTGGCTAGAGCGATGACGATAATGCTAATATGTGCTAAGCGAGGGATATGAAGTGTGATTTGAAATAATATCTCCTACCTTAAGGATCCTCTTTAAGGAGGGAGGGCAGGACCGACNATTTGCATAATCATATTATGCAATTTAAGCACTAACTCGCTTTAGGCTCCGAGGTTGTCGTTTGTTACGACATAAATCCTCCCGTCTTCCAGGCTATTTGTATGATCAAGATCATACGGGTGTAAGCCCTAAATAATAAAATGGTAGGGCAGAACATCAAATAATATCATCTTCAAAATTAAAGCCCAACAATAGGATAGTTTGGGAAGCTATCGTAGTTCACCTAGAAATCTATGATTTCCCCTACTCCTCTTTCCTTTGAACTTCGAGAATAACTGCTCCTACTTGATCTAATCCCGTTGGATTTTCTAATGTCCAACATTGAACACTAAACCTTGCAATCTTGAAGCCAAATATCTCTGGTCATTATCNTTTTCCCTACTCCTCTTTCCTTTGAACTTCGAGAATAACTGCTCCTACTTGATCTAATCCCGTTGGATTTTCCAATGTCCAACATTGAACACTAAACCTTGCAATCTTGAAGCCAAATATCTCTGGTCATTATTGAGGTTTTCTTAAGTAGCTTTGATTGCTTAAGATGTAATTAACTATAGAGGCTTGTCTCTATAGAGAACTTAAGAACTCAGGTAATATAAACCCCATCTATATGGGGAACTTGTCGGCAAACATATAAAAAATTTACAGACCAAATGATGTCATAGATTTTTTATTTTAGATAATCTAGCCGCTCTAACAAGAAACATGTCTTTCATCGGGGTAGGTACATTGTTTGTGGCGTAGGGCTTGGTTATTTTTAACTATTAAATATATGAAATCTATTCGGTCTCATTATTTTTTAAAAATTAAAATACTACTCTTTCAAAAATTATATATATATATATATAAATAATGACCCTAAAAATCCCATCGCAGGCGTTCGACGATCGACAAAAACTTATATCCAATCTTCAAATTTTGAAAACATTAATTGATTACATTGACGTCAGTATCATTAAATATCTTTATTTTTTCAATATAAGTGACTAAAGTATCCTTCATTTATGGTATGTTTGGCGCAGCTGCAGATTCTCAGCTTTTCAGCTGCAGCTGCAGCTGCGTTGCCCCAGGAAACAGCTGTGGGGAAGTAGCTACGGGGAAGCTANGATTACATTGACGTCAGTATCATTAAATATCTTTATTTTTTCAATATAAGTGACTAAAGTATCCTTCATTTAGGGTATGTTTGGCGCAACTGCAGATTCTCAGCTTTTCAGCTGCAGCTGCGCTGCCCCAGGAAGCAGCTGTGGGGAAGTAGCTGTTGGGAAGCTAACTGTCTGTTTGGTGCAGCTGCGTGAAAAATGTTATGAGCCAGCAGTTTCATGTAAAAATGACCAAACTGCTCCTGTTTGTTAAAACTGTTTTAAATTTTTGATTTATTTGTATGAATATGTGTTTAATATACATAAAATTTATAAAAATATTATTTTNAGCTAACTGTCTGTTTGGTGCAGCTGCGTGAAAAATGTTGTGAGCCAGCTGTTTCATGTAAAAATGACCAAATTGCCCCTGTTTGTTAAAACTGTTTTAAATTTTTGATTTATTTGTATAAATATGGGTTTAATATACATAAAATTTATAAAAATATTATTTCTTAATTAATTAAATGAAATATATTATTTTTAATATTCGTTTTTATAGAAATTTTTTTTAAAAAAATTGTAATTTTGAAAACATATAGGTTTAAAATTTATCTTTATGTATATATCAATGTATACAAATATTAATTCATCTATACATATAAAAATTTAGAAGCATAAAATTAATTCTCCATTTTGAATTCTTCAAAAGTTGATATAACTTAAAGCATTTACATAAATACCACATAATTCTTGTCTCAACATGTTAGACATCTAAACTTACATATTTTCTTGGGTAACACTCAATTTTTAACATCATATAGTGCATGACAATCTAAACAGCTTCCAGCTAAATGCAAATAATATAGGGCATTGTAATCAGTAAAATGATCTTCCATACCCATCTATAAAAAGCTTTAATCCTTAACAAAGTTATTTACTACATCACCAGTGTCAATAAAGTAACTTCTACTACCAAACACTCGTAAGTTACAATTATTTTGTCTTTCTAACAAATTGCAAATCAATCACATATTAACCAATGCATTAGTAATTTGTTCTCGAATGACCGCCATTTTAGTTGCACCTTCCCCTTCCTTAGTACAAATGGTTGATTGTTCGCTGTCATCATGTAACATAGAACTACCTATTTGGTTTTCAGATGGGTCTTCAACTACTTCCCGTTGATTTGCTTCAGCATTGAGTAAATCAACGCCATATCGAGATGGGTGTCGTCTAATATAATTGTGTATTGTCATCGTTGCTATCACAATCTAAACCTACTTTGGAAACGGGTAAGGAGGCATATCACGTAAGATCACTCATTTCTTCTTCCAGACACCAAATATCTGCTTAATGACGCCTTGCAAAGAAGAATGTCTTTTATTGAAAACCTCCTTTCTGTTTCTTGTAACATTACTTGCTCGTTCAAAATCAGGTATATGATATCTCGTATCAGGATATGGTTTGAGATACCCTCGCTGCAACGGATAACCGACATCCACCAAATAATACTTTCCTGTAAGATGTTAAACTTTGAGTTCCACATTTTAAAAAAATACAATAAATATTTCGCGGTGCAACATACCTTGAGGAGGATGGGGAAAAGTATAATGAGGATTCTATGTTGCACTCTTGAAAATCCTACTATCATGGGCACTACCCTCCCAACCAGCCATGATAATTGTGAAACACATATTAAAGTCGCAAACTGCCATGACATTTTGCGTTGTGGTTCCACTACGTCCGATAAATGCAACTTTCTCATCATTTGAAACTCGTGCATCAACATGTGTTTCATCTATCGCACTGATACAATCTTAAACATGTAGCTCTAGTAATTAATTAATGACCTACATTCATGTTAAAATTCATTAATATAAGATTAAATCAGTACCTTAAAGAATGGCATGTAGCGTCGATCTTGGCGAATCTCTGTAGGAGTTCGTGAAAACGTTGGATCTACTGGCTTTATGACTTGTTTTGTGAGGCTCACCAAAGCACTCAAACCCACTGAGAANAGTAAATGAAGTACAATGTTTAAAATCATCACAACTTCTTCCAACATTAAAGTCTATTACTTCACATAACTTTTTTTCAATACTTAATCACTTATCATTTTAAGGAAAAATATAAAGAAAACTATTCAGAATCCATAGAGAAAATACAACCACACTTGAGTTTAAAAGTAGAAATCATGCACATAAACACGAAGTCTAAATTAAAACAAAATGCAGTCACAAAGATAAATACTTATCTCAAATCCTTTCCACCAAATGTCTTGAAGTTCCTTTGAATTCTCTTCCTTCACTCACAATACAAACTAAAACTCAAAATAAAAAGAAAAGATGGGCAACGACGGTGGTTACTTGGAATGGAAGGATGATTGATTATTCGTTGGTCTCTTCCTTTGATAATCCAAGTCTTCTTTAATAAAAATCTAAGGGTTGCCTTGGTGTCTCTTCAAAATGTGTCTCCATTCAATGAATCTTCTAGAAGTTGCCTCATTTCAAAAGCCAATTGAATAAACTTTTCTTGTCCATGAACTATTTCCCACATTTTTACCAATTGTTGCTTCAAACACCTCTTCAAAAATTTGTCCAAATTCAATGAATCATCAAGTAACTACTTCTAGTGCTTAAGCACATATTACTTGGCACTTAGGCGTGGCTCTCTCTGTATAACTGATGTGTAAGTGCCAGTCCTGAGTGCTTAGTCGCCTCAGTTCTTATTTTGCGTCTTTTTCATTTTTGCTCCAAATTTGATCGTTTTTCACTCCTTTTACTATTTTTTATCCATTTGATTGTATATGAAAGAAAAACACACAAATATCTTTCATTAAAGAATAATATTTCAAAAAAAAGTATAAAAATGTGTACTAAAATACTATATATTTAGGTAATCAAAATCCCCCAAATTTAAAATATTATTTGTCCTCAAGTGACACTTCAATCTTATAATAACTAAATAAGTAGATTATGTATATGAGTTTCCTTAGAAGTTTCTAAAATTTTGATGTAGAAATATAGTAGTCAAATTTAGAAAAAATATTAGTAAATGAGACCAAATTAGAGTTTAGAAATTTTTAATGCAAAGAAGTCTGAAAATATGAGTTTTTTATCTAGTTCAGAAATATTTTAGATTCTCCAAATATAGAGTTTATGCATTCTATCTTCTCCACTTAAAATTTTTTATTAAGCAGAATTTTACTCACTATATTGTATCCTTAAGTTTAAGAGTTTCTCAAGTCTTATACTTTAAAAAGATCAGATGTGGAATCAAGTTTTAATTAGGCCTTAAATCTCAAGTTTCTCCTCCCTTTTTCAACTTTCTTTTCTTTTTATTTTTCTCTTTTTATTTTTTTTATTTATTTTTTTTCTCCAGGCAAGGATTACTATATCTGGATAGACCTTTAATGATTTGAATTTCACTCTTCCTTTCCTAAAGCGGAGAATTGATATATTTCTTTTACTTGAAAACATAATAATAGTTTTTGAAAATTACTTCAATAAAAGAAATTTAAGTTTTGAAAATAAAAGTCTAATTCTTCCACACTTTCCGAAAATATAATATCTCCTACTAAAGATAGTTACACAATATTTATCATTTCCACAGTAAAAAAAATTAACCTTAAGTTTTTCTTCATTACTATAAATTTTAACTAAATTCTCTTACTCATTTCTATACGCAAAATTTTACTTCCCTAATATAACTTCATATACATAATCATTTTT
>JXCR01146564.1:6310-31637 GCA_002079205.1 Phalaenopsis hybrid cultivar | reverse complement strand
ATATATATATATATATATATATATTAATACGATTCTAAATTAATCTAAATCAAATACTCAAAGTAAAAAATTTCACAGCACCGTTTAAAGACCAACTAATCTCTGATTGCATGCTTACAGTCAAAACATACATTATAATAAGAGAGATTTGATGTTTTTAAGATACATAAATGTCATAAGAATCATATATGATTGAAGGGGTCAACATATATTATTTGATGGAGTGTATGAAGATTTCAACCAAAATAATAAAAAAATTGCTAAATAAATTATAAATATAACCCCACATTCTACATATTTGGAAAAAGAGGCGNTGAAGGGGTCAACATATATTATTTGATGGAGTGTATGAAGATTTCAACCAAAATAATAAAAAAATTGCTAAAATAAATTATAAATATAACCCCACATTCTACATATTTGGAAAAAGAGGCCGGAAAACTCACAAAGTCTTAGAATCATTGAACTTTTATTGATAATTAACACCGACAATCACAAACTTCGACCATTATCACCCAATTGTTATCATCAAATTACAATCACTTGATTGAAATCTACTACTACTCTACAGACATTTCCCAACACTAATGTTCTTAAATACTCGAGACTCGCAAGAATGCCAAGAAGATCGTCACCTGTCATTGTCAATAATATTGACAACCCTCTGTCATTAATAAAGCTGATGCTTGCTATCAACTTCAACACATTTAGTAAAGTCAACAATTATCATTGCCAACAAAGATGATGTTGTCAACAGTAACATGGATACAAGCTATTATTACAAATAAGATTGTTGTTTGCTTGCTATCCACTTCAACAATTATGTTTCCACATTTGTTAAAAAAAGGCAATCATCATTGCCAACAAAGATGAAGCCCATTGTCAATAGTAACATGGATGCAAGCTATCATAAATAAGATTGGTGCATGCTGTTACTAATGCTATTGATAATAAAATTAATGCTTATCATCATCATGGGTGTCAAATTGGGTTGATATGTTAGGTTTAGACATTAACCAAACTTGACACGAACCAAATATGTTTGCCCAAATCTAATCAATTTTTTATACGAGCAACGAAATTTAACCCAAACTTAACAGCCCAAAGCTGCCTAACCAAACCTAAGCCAACTAGCCCATTTATTATATAGACAATATAACTTTAAGATTAACATCATTTAATGAAGATGAATATGGCATTTAACTCAATTGACTCAACCCGAAGCTACTTAACCCAAACTCAAATATTAATCGGATAAATTTTGAGTAATAATTACATTATTTGTCTCACCCTAAACTTGATCCAAATAATAAATAAGTTTATATTTTTAAACTCAAACTTGACTTGAATCTCAATTGACTCAACCCGAAGCTACTTAACCCAAACTCAAATATTAATCAGATAAATTGTGAGTAATTATTACATTATTTGTCTCACCCTAAACTTGATCCAAATAATAAATAAGTTTATATTTTTAGACTCAAACTTGACTTGAATAATAATTAGCAAAACCCAAATTTTTTGAGATAGTATAGGTGGGTTATTAGACCAAGTCATTTATTGATTACTCTAACCAGCAATAGAAGGGTTGATGTTCAATGACAATATCAGCATTGAGGTATATCATCATCAAGAAGGTTGATGCATGCTATTAATACCAATGTCGGAGCACTCCATCACCAATAAAGTTAATCAATAACATCAACACCAATGTCAATGCACACTATCGTCAATAAGTTCAATGTACAACATTAATAATAACAAAATAATCCATGTCATTACCCGTAAATCCAATATATACTAATGATACTAATATTGATGCATGCCATCATCGATAAAGTTCATCATATAATCAAAAATAAAATAACGTCCCACCATTACCAGCAAGATTTATGTACACCACTACCAATAAAATCAATGTATTAAATTGATGTCCACCATTGCCATAAATGTTGATTCACACCATGAACATCAATGCTAATTGACACTATCACTATTAAGTCTCCTGTATGCCACCAACAAAGGACATTCCTAATATGAAAAATGCATGGGTAGATACCAACATCAAAGATAACCATCACTAGTAATGTTAATGTATTTATTTATGCTAATGTTATACATGCCATGCCAATAAGGTTTATGCACACCATCACCAACAAGGTTGATGCATACTATTAGTACTAATATAAATGTCTCTATCACCGTTAAGGTGAAGGCACAACATTAAATATAACCTCAGCATTCATCATTGCTAATAAGTTCCGTATAAGCCATTAGAACTAACACTGATAACCAAAAACTTTATGAAATTATGATGATAATAATAACATTGAACTAATAAGTTCAATTGTAAGTTGTTACCATTAACACTAACATCAACTGACTATATGATTTACCATCAACAATACACCCACCATCACTGATAAAATAGAATCACATTATTAACAATAATGCTAATGGGTATTGAATTGATCACCTATACTCTACCAGCAGGCATCACCACGGTCATTGCCCACCATTCAACATAAATATTGTTACTCATGGATGTTAATAAGGTTGTCCCTTGATGTTAATACTATATTTTATGCTCACCATTCAAGCCACTAATATTCCCTAATGTTTTGAGAACAATCAATCAAATCCTCAACAATCTTTTAATGGGTAGCCAACTCCTCAAACCTCCTCTAACTTCCACCTTAGGAACCATCTTTAGCAATTCATACTTACCATATTATCTCAATATCGGGTAAAAAAGGACATCCTTAATAATTTATAACAAATATCAATAGAATCATTTCAATTGAATCAAACCCTTTGATTTTTTCACTTTATAGATTTTTAAGTAAAACAAAAACCACATCCTTTATGAGCCGCTCATAACCTGTCATTTGTATGCATGCAACAAATCTTCGCATAATACTGAGATGATAGTTTTTCTTTTCATTGTCACATTCTTACATACAGTAATATAGATTTATCATATTCGTTGTGAGATAAATCAAAGATAGATTGAATAACATCTCAATATAGATTGAATAAATTATTTCACAGNTCACATTCTTACATACAGTAATATAGATTTATCATATTCGTTGTGAGATAAATCAAAGATAGATTGAATAACTTCTCAATATAGATTGAATAAATTATTTCACAGATTTTAAAATCTATCAAATTAAATAATTTATAGCATTTATCATAGGTGTAGAAAACAGCCCATATAATATCCAGAATACTTCCGAGTGTGCAAAAGCAGCTAACTTTCTTGGGCCCCGCTCCAAAGTACCCCGCTGGGTCCCACCAATACATAAACTACACTGTAAACGTGACGACCAAAATCTGCCGACCTGGACCCAGCTCCCCCGGAAAAAGCTTGGCCCACAAAGAAGCCCTTCTGCCCAATACCACCCAGCCACGTGGACCAATCACTCTTGAAGTAAGGGACAAAAGCAGAACCTCCGAATATTTGAATGTAAAGCCAAGATAAAAAAATAAAGGAATGCCCCTCATCACATTATAAAGCTAAAAGCCTTCCTAAACCGTCTCCCTCCCCCCTTCCTTCCCTCTCTCTCTCTCTCTCTCTCCTTCCTCTGAGATTTGGTAATGCTCTCTATCCATCTGTTGTTTACAAATCTGTAATTTTAGAAGCAGAATCTAGAGANTATATATATATATATATATATATATATAACCGTAGCCTTTATATAAACCGTAATGCTTTCTTCCCTTCATTTGCACTTCATCCTAACCTAGGACCAGAAAGTACTTTGCTTGGAAGGCTTATAAATAATCAATTCCGAAATGAGTTAAGCAAATTTACATAGATACCATTCAATTCCAATGTATTTACATAACTAACACAAACTTTCAGTTTTTACGTAAATACTACATTTCCTGTACATGAAAAAATATATATTTCACTTTTAAATGATAATATTTTTGATGTTACATGAAAGATTTGGATCCTATAAATGTTAAAAATAAATGTAGGTGTTAGATACATAAATTCATAGGCATTGAGTGGTGTGCATGCAAATACCCCAATAAGCTGCACAAACTATAAAATTCTGCAAACAAATTTTACAGCATTGCCTTGACATTTTGCAAATTCTCCCAGCAAACTGGACCTATTTTATAACATTTAGCTTATTTCTATGAGAATAATAGTGATTTTATGTCATAGATAAATTAAAGCACCACATAATAATTCAGACTTGGAAAAGCCTTCCAAGTCTTAATTTTTTCTTTTTAATAAATGAAAACCTTCCGTTGCTTTGAATATATTATCCTAATCTTTAAAGCTAAAGGCAGCAGTTCTGAACTTTTGTCTCTTGGAAACAAGATAGATCCCACATATCATCCATCCTTCTCTACTTTTTTTCTTTTTTTACAATTAAACTTTTCTTTACACTTTTATATTTTTTATTTTTTTTTTCTCTTCTTAACAGAGAATAGTTTTCAGATTTAAAGTAACATCAAATTAAAGAAAGCAGAAATCTAAATCAATACAGTACATAAAAGAGAAGCAGCATTGTCTCTAAGAGATGATGAAGCTCCAAGCTTCAGTCCTCAAAAAGAAGACTCACATTAAAAAATATATAAAGATAACAATTTGCTTAAATTTACAAAATACATTATGTAAAAAAGGGAAATTTACATACATACTACAGAATTCTTATGTATTTATGTTATCTAACACCAAAAGTTTGATAAGTACAATTACAACGCCATGGTGTCATAAATCTATGCATAAAAAGCTATTAAAAGGTAGCGTGGTGTTGTTTTTGATTTTATGTTGAGGATTTTTGAAGATATGCATGTAAATATGAATGTTTAGGAGTTAAATATGTAAATATACAAGAGTTGTGTGGTGTAGATGTGAATGCCCCTAAAAACTAATGCAACGGCTCAATTTTTTTCAAGGTTCATCAGATGATTCTCTATCTAACAAATTTGATTTATTTTTTAAATATTTTGTCAGATAAATCATTCCTACCAAGCAAAGATCTGGAGTGGTACTTCTTCAGTCCTAGAGACCGAAAGTACCCCAATGGTTCAAGAACAAATAGAGCAACTCAGGCTGGTTATTGGAAAGCAACAGGAAAAGATAGGAAGGTGAACTCACAGAAGAGAGCAGTCGGAATGAAGAAGACTCTCGTGTACTACCGTGGCAGAGCTCCTCATGGTTCCCGAACGGATTGGGTCATGCACGAATACCGCCTTGATGAAAGAGAATGCGAAAGTTCAAATGGTCTGCAGGTATAAATGTAAATATGATCAAATTCATATCAATGTTTGCTGAGAAGAAAAGATATCTCAGTTTTTAAAGGCAATAGAGAAATAAAGCATTGCACATTTGCTAATTCACTAATAGAATTTTGAGCTATATGTGAATTCAAGCTGCAATTTTTCTTTCGTTTGTGAAAAAAAAATGACATTTTTAACCCAGTTTAAACATTCTAATTAAGTCAGAAATGTGATGCTTAAATAGTTTAGCATGCTATTTACAATTTAGTGCCAAGCCTCAGTCGTAGTCTTAAAACATTATATAGAATGCTCATGGACGAACTAAAATGCAAATTTTTAGTGTCAAATTACATTATTTAAATAAGTGTCGTTGCAGTTGCTGCTCAAGCCATTGATTCCATCCTTTTTTGCTTTAACATGGTTTATGAATGGTATATTAATGGCAATGGATGATAATGTTAAATTACAAGTTCTTAGAGAAAAAGTGATCTTGAGGTGAAAAAATAGAAATATTTAGTATTTTAGTGAAAGTATTGACAAAGTAATCTGCATACCTTACTGTGATATCATGTTTTTCAGTATAAAAAGCAAATTCAGTACCAGAACAAGTAATATTAAGAAAAATGAAATACACAAAAAAATGAAGAAAAAGCAATTTAAAATAAAAATAAGTTGACATGCACATGAATTGTTGGATGACCAATTGACAATGATTAAACCGGAAATGCGGTTTGGAATAATAGTAATTTCATACCACCTTACCTATGCATGAAAATGTACATTTTACTTTGGTGGTATAAATATAAAAAGCAAAGTTTAGATCTTAGATATGCAAATACATAAGAATTGGGTAATAAATGTCATGTTAATCTGATATATGATTGCATTTCAGGATGCATATGCCCTTTGTCGTGTGTTTAAGAAGAGTGAGCCTGGTCCTAAGATTATAGAACATTATGGAGCTCCATGTGAAGAACACAAGCAGTGGATACTGAATGACCATTCCTCAAACATGACAGATCTCTCTCCTGACGGAATGGGAGATTATCTGGATAACGGTGGCTATCATTTCCAGCCTTCCGATTGCTTACAGACAATGATTCAATCCCCATTCGATGCAAGCAACTCATGGATGCAATTTTTAACAGAGGAGGCACTAAGCTCCACAACGGCCACATTTCAGAACACTTCCTGTTTTTCCTACGTGCCATCAAAGGTAATACTTTCCATTATGGCGTATAATTATACTTTTCAAACACTTCATAGTTTGAAAGAAGAAATGTTATATTATAGGGCTCAATTCACCCCCGCCCCAACCTAACCCAACCCAACCCAACCCACACACACGAAGTGTGCGGCTTGCTCTTAATTTCAAGAAAGAGTAACAACATTTTTCTAATGGATAGAGAAAACAGAATACATAAAGAAACGAAATGTCAACGGTACTTGGATTGTAAAATATAACCATGCGTTATCTAAAACGTTTTGGCTAAATTTTAACTTTAGTCATACTATTCTTTAAGATTATGATTAGAAGTAACAGCAAATGATACTTATTAAGAAATAATATTAGAAAGTTATTATGCATAGGAANAATGTCAACGGTACTTGGATTGTAAAATATAACCATGCGTTATCTAAAACGTTTTGGCTAAATTTTAACTTTTAGTCATACTATTCTTTAAGATTATGATTAGAAGCAATAGCAAATGATACTTATTAAGAAATAATATTAGAAAGTTATTATGCATAGGAGAGAATATGATTTAAGAATAAATATATTTATGTTAGAATAGAACTAAGATTAATTTTATTTGACGCAAAGAGGGGTATAAATACCTATTATAGGATCTACTAGTACGGAAACAAATAAAAACTGAATAAAGGGATAAAGGAAATTAAATAAAAGCAAATCAAAGTAATTAATACTGAATTTTGTATATTAATACTCTCATATTCTAATATTTCCCCTCAAATTGAAGCATAGATATCATTCGTGTTCAACTTGGATTTGAAATCATCAAACACAAGTGTAACACAAATTTCCCCCAACTCGAGCTTCTCCTTAATATAGTGACAGTCAGTCTCAATATGCTTGATGCGATCATGTTGGACCAGGTTGTGAGTAATGCTAATTGCAGCTTTGTTATCACAGAACAAGTGTAGGGGAGCAGGGACTATCATACGTAGTTCGTGGAGCGTGATGCATAACCAGAGAGCTTTACAAATTCAAGGGAAATTTTGGTTTTTGCACTGCTCCAAGCAACTATAGACTGCTTCTTACTTTTCCACGTAATCAGTTTTTCCCACACCCATGAGAACCCCAAGGTGGATCGTCGATCATGGTTGGACTCAGCCCAATCCATGTCTATGTAAATTGCAATAGAACGAGAAGTGTGGTGGAAAAAAAAAACAATCCTGATCCCAGTATGCATTTTAAATAATGGAGAATCTAGCGAGCAAGGTAGATGAGTTTCTTCACAAGGTGTTGGTAGTGAGTCTTGTTTACAAGAACTGCATTGGGAACATCAAGAAAATTATCATTGATATCCGTCGGGACAACCACTGATTTGCACAAAAGATAATTGTTTTCTATCAAAAAGTCAATCACATATTTCGACTAAGACGGGAAAATAACTTGAGATGACCGAGCAACTTCTATGCCTAAGAAGTACCGGAGAAATCTCAAGTCCTTCATTTCAAAGGAAGCAACAAGAATGTCTTTCAGAGACTCCAAATTTGGTAGATCATTATCTGTGAAAACAATATCGCCAACATAGACAATAAGAATAGCTACCTGGCAGATGGAGGAATGTCGGAAGATGTTATGGTCTGATTGAGCCTAATGAATGCATGGCCCACCACTACAATTGTGAATTTCCTAAACATGCCTGTGGTGATTGCTTCAATTCATAGAGAGACTTTCGCAGTCTCCATACTTGCTCCTGGAAGGCAGTGGAGTCAAAGCCTGAAGGAAGAGTCATGTATACCTCCTCTTGAAGATGTCATTCAGGAATGCATTCTTGATATCAAGCCGGAAAAAGGGCCAATGGTGTTTAAATTAGTAACTTGAGCAATTGTCTCATCACAGTCAACTCTGCAGGTCTGTGAGTAACCTTTGGTGACTAACCGTGCTTTGTTGCGTTCAAAGGATCCATCTCATTTAAATTTGATGCTAAAAATCCATCGACATTCCATTGTTTTCTTGTCCTGAGAAAAATAAACGACATCCCATGTATGGTTCCGCTGAAGGACATTCATCTCCTCCATGACGGTAACTTTCCAGGTTAGTTCTATTAAGGCAGCCACAATAGTAGATGAAAGCTGATGATTGATCGGAGTCGTAGCAAATGCTTTGTAGGTTAGTGATAATCTGCANATGCTAATTGCAGCTTTGTTATCACAGAACAAGTGTAGGGGAGCAGGGACTATCATACGTAGTTCGTGGAGCATGATGCATAACCAGAGAGCTTTACAAATTCAAGGGAAATTTTAGTTTTTGCACTGCTCCAAGCAACTATAGACTGCTTCTTACTTTTCCACGTAATCAGTTTTTCCCACACCCATGAGAACCCCAAGGTGGATCGTCGATCATGGTTGGACTCAGCCCAATCCATGTCTATGTAAATTGCAATAGAACGAGAAGTGTGGTGGAAAAAAAAAACAATCCTGATCCCAGTATGCATTTTAAATAATGGAGAATCTAGCGAGCAAGGTAGATGAGTTTCTTCACAATGTGTTGGTAGTGAGTCTTGTTTACAAGAGCTGCATTGGGAACATCAAGAAAATTATCATTGATATCCGACGGGACAACCACTGATTTGCACAAAAGATAATTGTTCTCTATCAAAAAGTCAATCACATATTTTGACTAAGACGGGAAAATAACTTGAGATGACCGAGCAACTTCTATGCCTAAGAAGTACCGGAGAAATCTCAAGTCCTTCATTTCAAAGGAAGCAACACGAATGTCTTTCAGAGACTCCAAAGTTGGTAGATCATTATCTGTGAAAACAATATCGCCAACATAGACGATAAGAATAGCTACCTGGTAGATGGAGAAATGTCGGAAGATGTTATGGTCTGATTGAGCCTAATGAATGCATGGCCCACCACTACAATTGTGAATTTCCTAAACATGCTTCAATCCATAGAGAGACTTTCACAGTCTCCATACTTGCTCCTGGAAGGCAGTGGAGTCAAAGCCTGAAGGAAGAGTCATGTATACCTCCTCTTGAAGATGTCATTCAGGAATGCATTCTTGATATCAAGCCGGAAAAAGGGCCAATGGTGTTTAAATTAGTAACTTGAGCAATTGTCTCATCATAGTCAACTCTGCAGGTCTGTGAGTAACCTTTGGTGACTAATCGTGCCTTGTTGCGTTCAAAGGATCCATCTCATTTAAATTTGATGCTAAAAATCCATCGACATTCCACTGTTTTCTTGTCCTGAGAAAAATAAACGACATCCCATGTATGGTTCCGTTGAAGGACATTCATCTCCTCCATGACGGTAACTTTCCAGGTTGGTTCTATTAAGGCAGCCACAATAGTAGATGAAAGTTGATGATTGATCGGAGTCGTAGCAAATGCTTTGTAGGTTAGTGATAATCTGCGAAGAAAGACATATTTTGTCATGGTATAGAGAGCCTGTATGATTGTGTACCATACTAGAGGAACTGACTTCCTCTTTTGGAGTAGGAGCAGTGCTGGGGATGTCGTCCGGAGGGGATTCAGGGTCCAACAAGGGGTTAGCGAGCTCCAAAATAGGTGCATCAAAACGAGTTTGTCGGGAACCAAAGGGACAGAGGGCTCCTTGGTGGTAGGATAAGTGGGTAGACCAAAGGAACAGAGGGTTTCTCGATGGTAGGAGATGTGGGGGGAACATCCACAGGAGTAGGGGCAAGGAACAATGTCCAAGAACTTTAGCTCCCCCTCATTGGAGGCCGAGTTAAGAAATTATGGAACACTTTCAAAAAAAGAGACATCAACACTCACATAGGCCTTATTTGTGGTAGGGTCAGGGCACTGATACCCCTTTTTAGTGGCATAGTATATGAGGAAAAAACATTTTATGGATCTGTGATTAAGTTTATAACGAGTTGAGGGCATGTTCCAAATAAAGGTTGTGCACCCAAAAAATTTTGGGATCTTAAGTGGAAAAGACCCCGATTATTAGGAAAGCACAATCTCAAGCAGCTAAAGGGATGTGGAAGTTATGAATTTTTAAGGGAACTCTATTGATAAAATAAGTGACCGTAAAAATGACATAATTTCAGAAAATTTTTGTAACATTAGAGTGAAGCATGCTAGAGCGATTAATGTTGAGATGATGTTGTTTTCTCCTCTCGACTACCACATTTTGTTGAAGAGTGTAAGTACATGAGCTAAGATAGAGGATGCTCTTACTTATCAAGATTTCTCTTAATATAGAGTTAAAAATTTACGACCATTGTCAGTTCGAAAGACATGAATAGGAGTTTTAAATTGAGTCAAAATAAAGATGTAAAAGTTTTTGAAAGTGACAACAACTTCAAATTTATCTTTCAAGATATAAACCCACATCATCCGAGTGTGGTCATTAATCAAAGTAAGGAACCAACATTTATTGGTGTACTTAGGAGTGCGAGAGAGTCCTCATAAGTCAGTGTGAATGAGAGAGAAATGAATATCTGTGTAATTGTGGGTGGGATAAGAACCACAAAGATGTTTATGTAACTGATAGGTTTTACATTTGCAATTAAAAGAATTTTTATTAGTAAACACCATCAGATACAATTGTTTTAGATACTGGAAACTGGATGATCCAAACGACAGTGTAAAGAGATAATAAGATATTTAATGAGTTGAGATAAGCGCCCACCCACTTATTAGTTCCAATTATCCTCCCCGAATGATGATCCTGAAAGACACGACATCAGAGAAAAAATGAGCAACTCAATCAATGTAATATGTCAANGGACAGAGGGCTCCTTGGTGGTAGGAGAAGTGGGTAGACCAAAGGAACAGAGGGTTTCTCGATGGTAGGTGATGTGGGGGGAACATCCACAGGAGTAGGGGCAAGGAACAATGTCCAAGAACTTTATCTCCCCCTCATTGGAGGCCGAGTTAGGAAATTATGGAACACTTTCAAAAAAAGAGACATCAACACTCACATAGGCCTTATTTGTGGTAGGGTCAGGGCACTGATACCCCTTTTGAGTGGCATAGTATATGAGGAAAATACATTTTATGGATCTGTGATCAAGTTTATAACGAGTTGAGGGCATGTTCCAAATAAAGGTTGTGCAGCCAAAAATTTTGGGATCTTAAGTGGAAAAGACCCCGATTATTAGGAAAGCACAATCTCAAGACAGCTAAAGGGGTGTGGAAGCTATGAATTTTTAAGGGAACTCTATTGATAAAATAAGTGACCGTAAAAATGACATAATTCCATAAACTTTTTGTAACATTAGAGTGAAGGATGCTAGAGCGATTAATGTTGAGATGATGTTGTTTTCTCCTCTCGACTACCACATTTTGTTGAAGAGTGTAAGTACATGAGCTAAGATAGAGGATGCTCTTACTTATCAAGATTTCTCTTAATATAGAGTTAAAAATTTATGACCATTGTCAGTTCGAAAGACATGAATGGGAGTTTTAAATTGAGTCAAAATAAAGATGTGAAAGCTTTTGAAAGTGACAACAACTTCAAATTTATCTTTCAAGATATAAACCCACGTCATCCGAGTGAGGTCATTAATCAAAGTAAGGAACCAACATTTATTGGTGTACTTAGGAGTGCGAGAGAGTCCTCATAAGTCAGTGTGAATGAGAGAGAAATGAATATCTGTGCAATTGTGGGTGGGATAAGAACCACAAAGATGTTTATGTAACTGATAGGTTTTACATTTGAAATTAAAAGAATTTTTATTAGTAAACACCATCAGATACAATTGTTTTAGATACTGGAAACTGGATGATCCAAACGACAGTGTAAAGAGATAATAAGATATTTAATGAGCTGAGATAAGCGCCCACCCACTTATTAGTTCCAATTATCCTCCCTGAATGATGATCCTGAAAGACACAACATCAGAGAAAAAATGAGCAACTCAATTAATGTAATATGTCAGCTTACTAATAGACAAAAATGTTACACTTTAGCAAAGATACATATAACATAAGTGAGACATGTTAAAATAACAGATCCTCTATCAGAAATGGAACTTTAGGGCTCATCAACAATTTAAACAGTATCTTTCTCTGAGCAAGGATAGTATGTCGAGAAGGCTTGAGAGCTCCCGGTCATGCGGTCTATGACGCCTGAATCAATGATCCATAAATAAGGAGCAAAAGAAGTGAGTGCACTAGAAAAGTGTAGACTGGATCCAAGCAGCTTCATTAAGTGCTCCATTTGATTTTTAAGAGAATTGGAGAAATATGGATTGTTTTGGGTAGAGATCGACTGTACTGTATTGGATTCAAAAGCTGTAGCAAAATCCTTGGAAGCGGGAGAAGACTCATTAGTGGAAGAGTCTGTCGTGATCTCATCTGAGTCAAATGTGATGTTGGGGTGTCGAAACATAGGAAGATCCCTGATCGAGGATAGGATAGAAGGATTAGGCGGCTGGACAAGTCCCTGATCACGCCAGATGGGAAGAACAAGCCCGCTAGAGGGATCTCAGACCTACGGAAGGGAGTTCCAGCAACTGGAAACAGCCTTCAGTTGGGGTCAGGAAGTTCCAGCGACTAATCACTCCAGAAGGGAAGAAAACAGGAGTTGCCTTAGCAATAGAGCCCGCCAAAACAATTGCTCAAATATCCCGTCAAAACTGTCAGGNCCCGCTAGAGGGATCTCAGACCTACGGAAGGGAGTTCCAGCAACTGGAAACAGCCTTCAGTTGGGGTCAGGATGTTCCAGCGACTAATCACTCCAGAAGGGAAGAAAACAGGCGTTGCCTTAGCAATAGAGCCCGCCAAAACAATTGCTCAAATATCCCGTCAAAACTGTCAGAAATCCTTCATGGGGAAGCATAGCTCCTCCATCCATCCGCTATATATGATGTTGTCTCAGAACTTGGCTAACTGCTAAAGTCTCAACTTCCAGATATAACAACAGCCGATTGAGGTAGGTTTCCTTCCAATCTGTCAATCCGCATGATAACTGGAGACGCAAGACAGGAAGAACTGGAACTCATGTCCACTCATCTCAATGGAAATTGGGTCATAGAACACCGAGAAATTGAGAGCGCATATGAGAGTTTGCGACAAAGAAGAGCGAACAGGGAGAGTGAACTGGAAAAACAGGAAAGAAAGAAAGTAAATAAAAGCAAATCAAAACAATTAATATAGAATTTTGCATATTAATATTCTAATAATTATTCTCTCTTAATTGTATTTATCTTCTCCTATAAAGTTTTCTTTTGTGCTCATCCTATACACCTATAAATAGCCATTATTGTTCTGTGAATAAGAAGATGAAATTCTTCCTCTAAGCCAAGTTATATCTAACATCAACCATCGCCACCCCCTCCAACCACTTCCCTCTTATCACAGCCTTTCTCTCATGTCAACCACTACCACAATATCCATGTGCTGCAACTGCACTCACTCAGCTGCTTGTGCCTGCTTACTCCCAGCTGGCCATTTGTTGCAGCCGCTCTATGCTTTTGCCTTTCATAAACACTCTTCATGGTTGCTCCAAAACTTTACTATCCTTTCCACTACAATCATTCCAATTGTCACACCACTCCTAACCATAGCAAGACTATTAAACTTGTAGCAACTCTTCGCTTCTACCACAACTCTTCATGTTGAAGTCGCCCTAGGCAAACACTCTACCGTTGTGTGTGCACAATTGTTACATTAGCAATCAAAACCTAAAATTCCCATTTTCATGATTTTAGTCTCTCCTTGATTCTCTCTGATGTCATTCTAAAACTCTTAAAAGGTATTTAGGAAGCAGATTTCGTGGAGAGGTAGTTGTGGAATAGCATGGGAATGTTATGTGTGGTCACCAGTGTTTGAAAGGGATTGCGGGGATAAATTTGTTGTTCGACAGCAGACTTGACATCATTAACGGTTGTCTTGATTGAAATCAACAAATTGGACAGTGAAACAATGAGATACGGGCAGCTAAGAGGTTCCACCAAATGTTCCTAAGTAAGATATAAATACACCACTTGTAAAAGGAAATGATACAACACTTTGGATAGCAAAATTCAAAGAAATATCTCTCAAATTATAAAATAAAAAACTAAAATCCAAATAGTCACATAGAACATATATCTGTGTTCCCAAATAGAGAATTAGGAAAAACCAAAAAGTAAACAAAGGAAGAAAACTTGTTGAAAATAAAGGAAAGAAAATAAAAATGAAATAACAATAAAAAGCCTTCGGCGTTGGACTCCCGCGAATTCCGGAGTCGATGATTCGGCAGTATCGCAGACATCCCGTAATCGAGATCTCAATACTCATGTATTAGACACTTCGTGTCATTCTCCTGAGCTAGGAGAGGCTGCTGCTTCTTCTTCTTCTCTAGACACAATCAAATCCCACTATCAGAGGTATTTACTCACAAAACACCTAAGAAGATTTTCAAAGTTGTAATCCACCACTCCTATTTAGCCATCTGACTTTGGGTGCGTTGTTGAACCAAACTGAAACTTAATACTTAGCTTACTCTATAAAGTCTTTCAAAAATGGCCCAAAACTATATTTGAAATAATAAGATGTTGGACTGCTCTCAATAGGGATTGTATTGTGTGTGGTATCGGTCTCTCAAACTCGACACTGCTAGTCCCGCTAGTGCTTCTTGAGGCCTGCAACAAGATAATTTGTGTCATATATTTAAACACCTCAGACTCCTTCCAAAACAAGAATACAATGCTAAGGACGGCCTAATAGAATGTGGTTGGCATCCATACGGACTATGTTGCACCATATTTGCTTTTGAAACTAATCTTCGATAGAAAAAATTCACGAAGCATCTTCTGTCAATGCTAATCTTACTCCCATTCAAAAGAGTCGGATAATATAGTTGGGAATGATTCTAAGTAGTGATGTTCAATTTATCCACAATCTGCGTAGATGCCACATTCACACAACTGTCTTAATCTAAAATGAGGTTCCATAACTTCCTCTGCATTGTAAAAACGAGTACAAAAAATGTTGTGATGGAGCTATTGTTGCTCTCTCATGGGCTTGGCTGAAAGATCTATCAGGTTACTAGCATCTCTCCCTCATTTGCAGATAGTTGATACTCCTCACTAATCTCCCCCTTCGGATCTTCACCCTTTGCCTCCTCCAATTCACCCTGCAAAGTGAAATATATCACCATTTTGTTTGGGCAATCAAACGCAATGTGCCCAAAATCATGAAATTTAAAACAATTCTTAACTGAGACAAATTCAAAAGTGCTAGAGGTCTCCACCTTGTCTCCACTCTGAACTTATTTTTTTTCTAGTGAGGTAAATAGTGAAGAAATTAGGGCTTGAGATGGTGTCACAGGAAGTTTTGGAGTCATGATAGGGATGGGATGTGTGGAGAAGAGCAGGGGAGTTTGTAGAAGAGTAAGTTTAACACTGTCGGACATTTAGATGATGGAAGATTTTATTCTTAAATTTAGGGAGCACTTACATGATATTGGGCATGAAATTATTGTTATCCGTAGGAGACATTAAAATGAATTGGAAACTTTTGACCATAGATTTTCAGGAGGTAGATAAGACAGTGGTGCTTCGTGGTGACCCTAGCTTGTGCAAGACCATGGTGTAAGTGAATCCATCGAACGTAGCAGATAGGTTATAGGGGCTGCACCTAAGAGTATAAAGGGCTTGAGAAGGATATATGTGACTTACAAGATACTATCGAAAGTTCGTGAAGGGTTATAAAAGCATTTTAATATTGTTCTCTGTAATCTCAAATACATTAACAAGACTCCTAAAAGAAACATGGATTCTTAGATGGGGCATTTAAAAGTTGAAGCATTCACTAATGTAAAATTAGCTTAACTTTCTAACGGCAAAAATCAACTTCTGAGTATTATATTTTGTAAGAGGAAATTTGATCACTTAGAAGAGTAAATTGAAAATTGTTCAGATCAAATTTTAAAGCAGAATATAGAGTCGTGTCTCATTCTGCATGTCAACTGTTATTGGCCAATAATCTACTAGAAGAATTTGAATTCCTAATAGCTTAGTCTATTCTTTTGCATTGCAGCAATCAATATGTCCATATACATTGTTAGTAATCCTATGTTTCATGATAGAACAAATGGTGAATATCTTCATCAAAGTTTATGTTCTTCCCCATTTTCTCGCTTATAAGTTTGAAGGGAAATTTTAGTATACAAACTCTTAGAATAGCTCTACTCAAAAACTTACGAAAGGCATCCCATTATAGGTATTGGTTGTGCATATTAAGAAATTGTTAAATAGGATAATAAATAATTTGGAAAAATATACATCCAGCTTCTCTTAATTATATTAAGTCTCTTATTTATTTTCTTCGTAATATATACATCCTGTATGCAATAAATACGCACCATTGTTTAATTAATAACATCTATAAAATTCTATCCTCAAAATAAGTAGCAACTTCTAAGCATTATTTTTAATAGCATAATAACGTTCTTTTGAATGATGATTATTATTTGTCTCTAAAGCTTTCAGAATTATTTTCTAAAAACTTTTGGCTAAAATAAATAGCTTTAGCCACATAAATATTAACCACAACATCAAAAATATGCGACTAAAGATAAGAAAAAAGTGATAGAAAGTAAATTTAACCATGCTTTTAGAGAAGTTGTGCGGTAATCAATATTTAATCAAAATAATTAATGAAAATATACTATAAAACAAATTTCTAAGAGTGATTACTGAAGTGCTTCGACATGAACTATAGTTTAATTACAAAAGGTGACTTCCATCTTACTAAACTCATGCAGGTTGATGTAGCATTGGAGTGTGCCAGGCTTCAAGAAAGATTCCCATTGCCTTCTTTGGAAGTAGAAGACTATCCACAACTCCATATGACTGACCCAAAAATCCTGCGCACTACTAATTACTCTCAACATACCACAAATGGAGGGGACATTTTGCATGAAATCCTTTCAGTAGCCTCAGCTTCCCAAGAACTAATCAATAACCCTAATTTCCATGAAGACATCTGGACTACTAGAATTACTCCTCACTTCAACGAGCCTCTCTCCTCTCTAAATGAATCTGGGAATGGTGAGGGTTCCTCGAGGTTCATGGCTAAGTCGCATGAACTTGATGATCAGTCATCCTTTGTTGACATCAGTGAATTGGAAGATGAGTTCAAGGACCAAAAGAAAGGGAAGAATCTCAGGGATGTTAAAAAACTGGGAGAGAATTTGATAGAGGTGTGATTTGAATATTAGTCTGATTCTTTGTAGAAAGTCATTTTAGCCCCGGAGATTATAAAAGTGTCAATCCCCAGACTCTTTACACATGAGCTGAAATAGTCATACTGCAGGACTAGTTTAGCCCCAATTAAAAGAGTCTGGTGACTAATTTGACACTTCTATAAACGTTCTCCCCCCCCACAAAGTAAATAGTGAAGGGACAATTTTAACATTTTACTCATTATGGTTTTAATCTATTTTCGGTGGATAAGAATGTTATTTTTGTTTAATCAGGTGAATAAAGAAGTGCGGCAGAAGGATTGCAGTTCAAATCCTCAAACAGAACAAATCTATGATGATCAAGGTAAATACAATTCTCTCTTTCAATCATCCTTCAAATTTTAAATATCCCTATTCTTATCGAAGTACTTTAATTTTAATGAATATAATTTCAATTTTTTCAACTAATGAAATTCCCATGTTCTTTAATTTCTTCGCCTAGAAATATGAATGCCCATTTCAAATATCAAACAATAGCCAACATTGTGTGATGTAGTTCGATCAGTCTCTCACATAAAGATGCATAGAAGAAATGAATCTTCAATGTAAAAGAAACAAATAATACAAAAAACAAAAATTTCTGGATTAATAAAGCTTTCATTACACCGGATAAAAATTCTAAACAGAATTCTACGAAAGTTTGATCAAACCTTCATTCTATCTTAAGATTAAAAACTAAACCAAAAAAAATCTTTCTTCGTTATCAATTGAATCACCATTAGTGATCATAGTTCTAGTTTCTCATCAATCCAATCATTGTAAATATTTGTTTCTTTCTCGTCTAAAAAGACTCCACATTTTCTCTTAAAGGATGTAAATACTTCTCAAAATGTGGAGAGATTCTAAATTTTCCCACAAAATAATTGATCTTTATTTATCATTATGCCCATGTAAGAAAATATAAATAGCAGTTTCATGTGTTCCCGACTANGTCCACTCATCTCAATGGAAATTGGGTCATAGAACTATCGAGAAATTGAGAGCGCATATGAGAGTTTGCGACAGAGAAGAGCGAACAGGGAGAGTGAACTGGAAAAACAGGAAAGAAAGAAACTAAATAAAAGCAAGTCAAAACAATTAATATAGAATTTTGCATATTAATATTCTAATAATTATTCTCTCTTAATTGTATTTATCTTCTCCTATAAAGTTTTCTTTTGTGCTCATCCTATACACCTATAAATAGTTATTATTGTTCTGTGAATAAGAAGATGAAATTCTTCCTCTAAGCCAAGTTATATCTAACATCAACCATCGCCACCCCCTCCAACCACTTCCCTCTTATCACAGCCTTTCTCTCATGTCAACCACTACCACAATATCCATGTGCTGCAACTGCACTCACTCAGCTGCTTGTGCCNACCATCGCCACCCCCTCCAACCACTTCCCTCTTATCACAGCCTTTCTCTCATGTCAACCACTACCACAATATTCATGTGCTGTCAACTACACTCACTCAGCTGCTTGTGCTTGCTTACTCCCAGCTGGCCATTTGTTGCAGCCGCTCTATGCTTTTGCCTTTCATAAACACTCTTCATGGTTGCTCCAAAACTTTACTATCCTTTCCACTACAATCATTCCAATTGTCACACCACTCCTAACCATAGCAAGACTATTAAACTTGTAGCAACTCTTCGCTTCTACCACAACTCTTCATGTTGAAGTCGCCCTAGGCAAACACTCTACCGTTGTGTGTGCACAATTGTTACATTAGCAATCAAAACCTAAAATTCCCATTTTCATGATTTTAGTCTCTCCTTGATTCTCTCTGATGTCATTCTAAAACTCTTAAAAGGTATTTAGGAAGCAGATTTCGTGGAGAGGTAGTTGTGGAATAGCATGGGAATGTTATGTGTGGTCACCAGTGTTTGAAAGGGATTGCGGGGATAAATTTGTTGTTCGACAGCAGACTTGACATCATTAACGGTTGTCTTGATTGAAATCAACAAATTGGACAGTGAAACAATGAGATACGGGCAGCTAAGAGGTTCCACCAAATGTTCCTAAGTAAGATATAAATACACCACTTGTAAAAGGAAATGATACAACACTTTGGATAGCAAAATTCAAAGAAATATCTCTCAAATTATAAAATAAAANTCATGTTGAAGTCGCCCTAGGCAAACACTCTACCGTTGTGTGTGCACAATTGTTACATTAGCAATCAAAACCAAAAATTCCCATTTTCATGATTTTAGTCTCTCCTTGATTCTCTCTGATGCCGTTCTAAAACTCTTAAAAGGTATTTAGAAGCAGATTTCGTGGAGAGGTAGTTGTGGAATAGCATGGGAATGTTGTGTGTGGTCACCGGTGTTTGAAAGGGATTGCGGGGATAAATTTGTTGTTCGACAGCAGACTTGACATCATTAACGGTTGTCTTGATTGAAATCAACAAATTGGACAGTGAAACAATGAGATATGGGCAGCTAAGAGGTTCCACCAAATGTTCCTAAGTAAGATATATATACACCACTTGTAAAAGGAAATGATACAACACTTTGGATAGCAAAATTCAAAGAAATGTCTCTCAAATTATAAAATAAAAGAACTAAAATCCAAATAGTCACATAGAACATATATCTGTGTTCCCAAATAGAGAATTAGGAAAAACCAAAAAGTAAGCAAAGGAAGAAAACTTGTTGAAAAAAAAGGAAAGAAAATAAAAATGAAATAACAATAAAAAGCCTTCGACGTTGGACTCCCGCAAATTCCGGAGTCGATGATTCGGCAGTATCGCAGACATCCCANTAAAATCCAAATAGTCACATAGAACATATATCTGTGTTCCCAAATAGAGAATTAGGAAAAACCAAAAAGTAAACAAAGGAAGAAAACTTGTTGAAAATAAAGGAAAGAAAATAAAAATGAAATAACAATAAAAAGCCTTCGGCGTTGGACTCCCGCGAATTCCGGAGTCGATGATTCGGCAGTATCGCAGACATCCCGTAATCGAGATCTCAATACTCATGTATTAGACACTTCGTGTCATTCTCCTGAGCTAGGAGAGGCTGCTGCTTCTTCTTCTTCTCTAGACACAATCAAATCCCACTATCAGAGGTATTTACTCACAAAACACCTAAGAAGATTTTCAAAGTTGTAATCCACCACTCCTATTTAGCCATCTGACTTTGGGTGCGTTGTTGAACCAAACTGAAACTTAATACTTAGCTTACTCTATAAAGTCTTTCAAAAATGGCCCAAAACTATATTTGAAATAATAAGATGTTGGACTGCTCTCAATAGGGATTGTATTGTGTGTGGTATCGGTCTCTCAAACTCGANTCAAAAATGGCCCAAAACTATATTTGAAATAATAAGATGTTGGACTGCTCTCAATAGGGATTGTATTGTGTGCGGTATCGGTCTCTCAAACTCGTCACTGCTAGTCCCGCTAGTGCTTCTTGAGGCCTGCAACAAGATAGTTTGTGTCATATATTTAAACACCTCAGACTCCTTCCAAAACAAGAATACAATGCTAAGGACGGCCTAATAGAATGTGGTTGGCATCCATACGGACTATGTTGCACCATATTTGCTTTTGAAACTAATCTTCGATAGAAAAAATTCACGAAGCATCTTCTGTCAATGCTAATCTTACTCCCATTCAAAAGAGTCGGATAATATAGTTGGGAATGATTCTAAGTAGTGATGTTCAATTTATCCACAATCTGCGTAGATGCCACATTCACACAACTGTCTTAATCTAAAATGAGGTTCCATAACTTCCTCTGCATTGTAAAAACGAGTACAAAAAATGTTGTGATGGAGCTATTGTTGCTCTCTCATGGGCTTGGCTGAAAGATCTATCAGGTTACTAGCATCTCTCCCTCATTTGCAGATAGTTGATACTCCTCACTAATCTCCCCCTTCGGATCTTCACCCTTTGCCTCCTCCAATTCACCCTGCAAAGTGAAATATATCACCATTTTGTTTGGGCAATCAAACGCAATGTGCCCAAAATCATGAAATTTAAAACAATTCTTAACTGAGACAAATTCAAAAGTGCTAGAGGTCTCCACCTTGTCTCCACTCTGAACTTATTTTTTTTCTAGTGAGGTAAATAGTGAAGAAATAAGGGCTTGAGATGGTGTCACAGGAAGTTTTGGAGTCATGATAGGGATGGGATGTGTGGAGAAGAGCAGGGGAGTTTGTAGAAGAGTAAGTTTAACACTGTCGGACATTTAGATGATGGAAGATTTTATTCTTAAATTTAGGGAGCACTTACATGATATTGGGCATGAAATTATTGTTATCCGTAGGAGACATTAAAATGAATTGGAAACTTTTGACCATAGATTTTCAGGAGGTAGATAAGACAGTGGTGCTTCGTGGTGACCCTAGCTTGTGCAAGACCATGGTGTAAGTGAATCCATCGAACGTAGCAGATAGGTTATAGGGGCTGCACCTAAGAGTATAAAGGGCTTGAGAAGGATATATGTGACTTACAAGATACTATCGAAAGTTCGTGAAGGGTTNGAATACAATGCTAAGGACGGCCTAATAGAATGTGGTTGGCATCCATACGGACTATGTTGCACCATATTTGCTCTTGAAACTTATCTTCGATAGAAAAAATTCACGAGGCATCTTCTGTCAATGCTAATCTTACTCCCCTTCAAAAGAGTCAGATAATATAGTTGGGAATGATTCTAAGTAGTGATGTTCAATTTATCCACAATCTGCGTAGATGCCACATTCACACAACTGTCTTAATCTAAAATGAGGTTGCATAACTTCCTCTGCATCATAAAAACGAGTACAAAAAATGTTGTGATGGAGCTATTATTGCTCTCTCATGGGCTTGGCTGAAAGATCTATCAGATTACTAGCATCTCTCCCTCATTTGCAGATAGTTGATACTCCTCTCTCATCTCCCCCTTCGGATCTTCACCCTTTGCCTCCTCCAATTCACCCTGCTAAGTGAAATATATCACCATTTTGTTTGGGCAATCAAACGCAATGTGCCTAAAATCATGAAATTTAAAACAATTCTTAATTGAGACAAATTCAAAAGTGTTAGAGGTCTCCACCTTGTCTCCACTCTGAACTTATTTTTTTTCTAGTGAGGTAAATAGTGAAGAAATAAGGGCTTGAGATGGTGTCACAGGAAGTTTTGGAGTCATGATAGGGATGGGATGTGTGGAGAAGAGCAGGGGAGTTTGTAGAAGAGTAAATTTAACACTATCGGACATTTAGGTGATGGAAGATTTTATTCTTAAATTTAAGGAGCACTAACATGATATTGGGCATGAAATTATTGTTATCCGTAGGAGACATTAAAATGAATTGGAAACTTTTGACCATAGAGTTTCAGGAGGTAGATAAGACAGTGGTGCTTCGTAGTGACCCTAGCTTATGCAAGACCATGGTGTAAGTGAATCCATCGAACGTAGCAGATGGTTATAGAGGCTGCACCTAAGAGTATAAAGGGCTTGAGAAGGATTTATGTGACTTACAAGATACTATCGAAAGTTCGTGAAGGGTTATAATTTGATAGTGTGATCGTGCACGAAGAAATTGAAGAACAACTTTCAGTGGAGGAAAATAATGACCCAGACTTTTGAGAAGTTGAAGGTCATGACGAGTGTGTCAATGCTGACGGCGAGAACCAGACTCATGCCAGTTATGAGCGGGAGTCACACGACTTGATCCAGTAGCAGTTTTTCTCACTTTGAGGACAAAGCATCCTTTTGGGAGGAGAGTATTGTTAAGTTGGTTCCTAGCCTACGGGTAATTTTGTCCTTTATTAGTCTAAGGGCAATTTAGTCTTTTATTGTTTATTATTGTTCGGTATAATAAGGGTTTAATAGTTTAGGGTAAGGCTTATGCATGAGAATATTGTTTTGAGTTTTAGGGTTAGGGTTAGGATTTGTGAGAGATTTCCAACCTCTCGAATTGTAGGAATTGTAAGAGAACACCTATCTCTCAAATTGTAGATGTTTATCCTTTATATTTTATATTTGTGGTTGTATTAATTTTTTTGGAGAAAAAATATTTATTTTGCCCGAATTTCTACGTAGAATCCTATCACAATCTTAAAAAAAATAATGCACGAGGATTAAGATAAATGCACTTCATAGCCAACAAACATGAGAATTGGTTGCCTTTGCCTCTGAGATGAATTTATTTTCTTGTCGATGGATATTTGGTGTTAATTTTCATCATAATAGCTCAATTTATGGGTACAAAACTGGAGAGTTGCCAAATATTTTACTTGCTTTACTTGCTTTACTTGCTCAATTTACCTATCTCTCGAATTGTAGACGTTTATCCTTTATATTTTATATTTGTTGTTGTATTATTTTCTTTGGAGAAAAAAATATTTATGTTGCCCGAATTTCTACATATAATGCTATCACATTCTTAAAAAAATAATGCACAAGGATTAAGATAAATGCTCTTCATGGCCAACAAACATGAGAATTGGTTGCCCCTGTCTCTGAGACTAATTCATTTTCTTGTCGATGGATATTTGGTGTCAATTTTCATCATAATAGCTTAATTTATGGGTACAAAAGTGGGGAGTTGCCAAATATTTTACTTGCTTTTATGGGATGGATTATTTCGACACTTTGTCTCTCTAATCATCGAACCTACCTATCAAAATTATAATTTATGTTCAATCATTTAATGTTGGCCTATGTCACAAAAGAACATCAGTAACACGTTCCTTTATGGTGATTTAAATGAGTCAATATATATGAAGCAACCTCTTGGATACATTGCTCAAGGAAAGAAATGCATCTGCCTACTTAGGAAAATCATTTATGAGCTCAAGTAGAGTTCATGGGCTTGACTAGACAATTGCAATAGAGTTCTTGCAAAATTTAGTTTATGAAATAGTACTATAGATCATTTTATCTTTATCAAATGTATAACAACATACTCAATTATACAAGCAATTTATGCACTTGATATATTGCACTGCTTTAAGAATTGTAAGGATTTTAAACATCCTATACATACATTCTTAGGATTGAATTTACTTAGCATTAGAAAGGTATCTCTATCTCTTAAAAAAATTGTCATTGATTCCATGAAGATATTGGATTTATAGGGTGCAAATCAACTCAGAACATAAAAGATAACCAAACAATATTACATCATATCATAATAAATCTTAATATTAAATATTAATTAAAAAGTCGACATATAATAATCATATGATTTAATCTCTTTTGTTGTTCGAGTTGTAAATCGATATATGCAATGCGTGCCGGAAGATTCACAGTGTTAGAATGATTATTTAGCATCTTAATGTTACATAAAAGTTCAACACACAAATAATTAAAGTGACAGGTAAAGACACCAGAAGTTTTTTACGTGGAAAACCTGTAAAGAGAAAGAACTACGGGACCTATCCTAATTAGAACATAAAATTATAAATTAATGAATACACGCAAAGTTCATTTTCCCGCAGGTGGAGAAGGATTACATAGCTCCTTGAGATACAGAGGTTATATGCACAAAGATTTGTTGCACGATAGTAGAGAGAGGTTGCAGTTGAGAGTAGNTGAGGGAAGAAAAAAAGCAGATAACATGAAAAGAATGAAATGGAACGAAGTGAAGAGAATTTGGATTCCAAACATCAGAGGAAAAAGCATTTCAAGAATTTTTATGAATGGGAATTTGTTACCTTGGGTCTCTTTGCTTCAGCCTTCGCACCACAGT
>JXCR01146563.1:480059-492057 GCA_002079205.1 Phalaenopsis hybrid cultivar | reverse complement strand
AGTCATCTTAATATGGATCATGAATGTCAATCCATATAGTCAAATGATATGGCTTAAAACATGCTTAATTTGTTGAACCTGTTTATGGATGAAATTGCACTTTGAAGAAGGGTATATTCATGTTTTACTTGCAAATGTAATAAGTAGAACTGGAAAGAAGTGGAGATGAAATGAGGTGATGTGGAGCAAATTGGCAGATTTAGCAGACTGGCGCCTAGGCAACAGTCATTGGGCGCCAGGGCGCTCCACCAAAGCACCTTGGTGCTACTTACGTGGGTGCCTAGGTGCCAGAACTAAGCTAAACAGATAGAGAGCTTGGAGTCTAGGCACAAGCTCGGTGGCGCCTAGGCCCCAGATTTGCCTGGGGTAGTTCATCAAGTTTTCTCTACACGATGCAAAGAGTTATTTGGTGCATATAGGTGGTTCCATGGAGCATCGTTGGTCAGTTTTGGAAAGGTTGAGCTCTTTAGAATGTTGGAGAGAAGTTCTTACGAAGCCTAGGGTAGGAATTTTTTTGTAGTACGCTAGTTTCTTTTTATTTTTCTGGAGAGTTGGTGAGGAACTTCTGTGTGATTGTAAGGGAAGAACTCAGCATTGCAGAAGGTGTTTGGAAATCGTTTGTTAATAAGTTTTCATCACTTTTACAGGGGAAAATTTAAGCAATGTGTTCTATTTCATCTTATATTTTTTGTAAGAACAATTCTAGTAGATTTGCTTTGTTTAAAAGGATGACTTGCATTGTTTCCTTTTTGCTTTATGAGTAGTTCCTTCTTACCATTCTCTTGTGATGAATATATAGGTGGTGTAGGATTGTAGGATACTTTTAGAATTGGTTTTACATCTTTAATGTGATGAATATTCTTCCATCTATAATTTACTTTTCATTCTGGCTAAATGATTGTTAAAATATGTTGTGGTCCATCATGACTTAGGAGAGCTATGGAGAAACAAATAGGGTCACATTAAACTAGTCTGTGAAGGAAAAGTAGTCCATATGGAAATGCAAATAGACAGGAAAATATTCTTTGATCGTTTCAAATAGGGGTTAGAGGAATTAAAATAAGTTTAATCAAACCTCTTTATGCACTGGCTAGAGGGTAAAGAAGAGAACTGCTTTTATTTGTCACTAGCCATAGTTTCAATTCAAAATATTCTACTCCTACACAATACTTATATCATTGCAAGGGAGGGTTGTTATACATCTTGATAATCATTAATTTAAGTAATTTAAGTAGGTTTTTGTTGAATTTAACATTTACAATTGATCGCAACTCTGAAAAATTTGTTTGTAAATCTTCAACCTAATCTATGTTCTAAGCAAAGAACTATATTTAGTAGACTATAACATATTCTACAACATTAACCCCTCACTCCATATGGGATCGATATTCCATACTAAAAAAATATGTTATTACTTATATTAAACGTATACTTGTGGGAGAACCAAAAGTGTTAGAGAACCTAAATTAGGGAGGGGACTTCAAACAATATTGATTACATGAAAATAACATATTTTCATTTTAAAGATAAAAGAAGTACAATTGGAAAAAAATGATCGTAGATTTCATTTATCATCTTTAATAAATTTTCATTCATATGTTATATTTTTTCAAATTTTACATTGTCAAGTAAAAGGTCTATGTGCATCTGAATTTTCATGACTTGGTTCATGGATATCTGGATTGTTTAGTGAATGGTTCACCATCTTTTCTACGAGTTGTTCAAGGATCTTTAGCTTATTAATTTTCCTACAATTCTCTCTAGCTCTGAATCATAAGGTTCAAGTCTAGTAATTCCTGAACTACCCATATAAGAACTAGAAACTCCAAATTTTGAAAGTTCAAACACACAATCAAACAAACCTCAAAATATTTATGGTTTTTCTTATTTTGATAAAAGACAAACAATGAAAACAGTACAACACAAAAAAATTAACACCACAAGTTTTCAAATCTAAGACCTCCAAGTTCAAATAAAATTTTCTTAAGTCAAAATCACTGTCGTTCCCCAGAAATCGCGCCAATAATTGAATATCGCTTCTGGGTGCTACTACACATTGGAGAATTATACAAGTGCACGTGTAATATCAATAGTATCAGATGTTAGAATTTGAAATGTTGATCCAACAAAGAACAAGGTAACTCCAAATAGGAAAAGCTCTAGCATATTTATTTTAGTCCTAGCTAAAATAGTTAAAACACTTTTAAGTTCAATAAGTTAATGTACTGTGTCACAAAGAATAATAAATTTAAATCCTACACAAGTAATCCTACATAACATAATAGGTTATAAAAAACCCCTCCCTTATAATGATGCAAGTGGAGTATAGGAAATATAAAGTACAAATTTTATAATAGGCTTGTTACAAAAAAGAGCAACACTCTTCTTTACCCTCTCCCAAGTTCATTAAAAAGATTTTTTAAACTACGGTTAATTCCTTAATTTCTATCATTATCAAATCAAAGCATATTTCCTTAATATTTGCATCTCCTTACAAGCCAAATCAACCTATACCTCAAATTTCAATGTACTAAACTAGTTGATTTTGTCATAGCTCTCCCGAGTCATTATGATTCACAACACATTTTAACATTTCACTTGGTCAGAATGAAAAGAAAATGATTATATAAAGGTAATCATAACATTTGATAATTAAAAGTAATTTAAAAGCATTTTCTAGTCCTATACATCCTACTTAATCATCAGAAGGTAAGGAACAGACATCTACTCAAGAAGCATGAGAAAGACACAACTCAAATTCATTAAAATAAGAGAAATCCACTATCCAAATGTTAACAAATGAAATACAAAAATACAGACAAACAAGATTTATCTTCCTCTCCTTTACAATGACCAGAAGATGCTTAACCAAGACTCTTCCTGGATCTTGGCTGCTGTTCCTAAAGTCTCTCCCTATCCTCTACACTAGATGAAGTAGAAGGATTTTACAACAAGGTAATCCTCAAAATAACCAACTCTCATCAATCCCTACATATTCATGCATCCATCTAACTCTCTGATACAAGGCTATATATAGACTCTATTATTTAACATAAAAATCACTCCACAACCTCCTACACAACTCCCCATGATAGGCTTCCTGAACTATCAAAAGTGCTCTTAGCAGTTATTGGCGCCTAGGCTTCAATCTCTTTGTGTGATATAGAAGGCATGAGCGCCTAGGCACCATGGGTCCTGTGCCTAGGCACCAGTATCGTGGCTTCTAGGCACCTTTCTTCAATATGCTCCTTTGATCTAAGTCTCCTCTACATTTCCTCACTTCCATTACCTATTGTTCCTCCATGAAAAATATAAAAATTTCTTTCTTTAAATTTCAATCTCAGCCATAAAAAAGTGTAAATCATAAGGAAATATTAGCATACTTATCTACACATCAAAGAACAATGTTGATAGTTATAACAATGGTAGTCTTGATAACCCTCTTTTTCAGCAATTGAAAGTCTTCTTCTGATTCAATGTCGAAGTGAGGTGAGGATTCCATGTCAATTGTAAAACTCTAAAGTTGTTGAAACCCATTCCAAATTTGATGATGACTCACCATTCCGATAACTTGAGCCAAAAGCCTGGTTATTTCCATTATCGAGAAAGAAAATAAGTTGGGAGACATCTTTCTTGTAATGTGTACAGAAAGATATCAAAATAGAGCTGAAAATAAAATCTATAAAAAATTCATCAAATGATGCTAATATCAAAGTTTTGTTGAAAAATTTTAAGAAGAAATAAAGATGGAGATGTCTCGAAACCCTACTCATTAAAGAGAGTTTGGGTGACCAGGCAAGAAATAAAATATTAAATACATGGGTCAAGACTCAGAGATAAGTTTGATGAACCCATGAAAAGGTTGGATAAATATTTTAACCCATTATAAAAGATTGAGAGAGGAACATCATTCCACAGTGGAGTTGACAGAAAAAGAGACTTTAGTGAGGGATTTTTGTTCCTCGCCACACACCATATATTTTGTTGAAAGACTTTTATCTAGATGATCAAGCAAGATATTTTGAAGAATAACACATCCTCTTGAAGAAGGAAAACATTACTTTAAGAAAGGGCCTAATCACCCAGGTAATGATAACCTTCATCAGTATACAAAAGTTGGTTTTTTCCTATACTTTATGGGTGTAAGATAAAGTTTATTTTAATTACGAGAACTCATTTCCTATAAGAGCAAGCCCTCTTAGTTAATTACATCACTAGAATCATAATACCAAAAGAAAACTCTTAATTAATGTAATAAGTCAAAATCATCAGAAACGAGGCATTCATGATTAAGGAAGTTGAAGATTAATAAATAATTCAAATGGAAGAACTAGGCTTCAAGCAATGGGACCTACAGTCCGATGATAATGTTTCATGGGAAAGACCCAAATATAGGGATTCAATCATCTAATGAAGGGGGTTTATGCACGAAGAGTGATCATTGAAGAGTTCTAAAAAAGGCTGCTTAGGTGAAGTTGAACCAAGTATATTTATTTTTTATTGATAGAAGGGATTGGAAAATTTATGCTAAGGGTGGAGTCAGGTAATGAAAAATTTTTAGATAATATGTGATACCCTAGACACTATAAGAAATTTTAAGGTGGTACGTGATGCAGGGCGATTTAGTGAGACAATTTTGCAAATATTTTTCAATATTACAAAATTATACACGACAAATATATAATGAATATGCAATATAATCTCAACAAAAATACTCTTTATGTAAATAATTTATCTTCTAAAACTTTTTTTAAACTGCCAAATCCCCTTTAATTTCTACACAAGTATACATATCGCTCAAGTAATAAAGGGCTCTAATGGAGTCTTAGATATCAATCCAACAGAGAAGTTGGAAAATCCTAAAGTAAATTATAAAAATTATTTTATAACAAAAATAAAAACAAAAGTAAAAGTAAAGTGTGAAGTTTGAAAATTAACTACTCAAGTGAATGCTAATTAAAATATAGATGTAAGACTATNATATATACATTTTTGTGCTAAATAAGAGCAATCATATTCTTTACCCTCTTTCGAGTGCTATAAAGAACATTGTCTAATCCAGAGTTTGGTCCGTATTTCCGTGGTTAGGCTGGGAGGATACAGGTGCCACTCCAGAGCTCCCACTACTCCATCCCCTGAGGGCTAACAATCTCGCATAAGTTTCCAATCAACTGAACCAAATTGAGGATTTTAATCTATCACCTTAAAATATTTAATTCTACATCCAACCNGAGGATACAGGTGCCACTCCAGAGCTCCCACTACTCCATCCCCTGAGGGCTAACAATCTCGCATAAGTTTCCTATCAACTGAATCAAATTGGGGATTTTAATCTTTCACCTTAAAATCTTTAATTCTACATCCAACCAAGTATATTTCTCTATTTATTTGCACCCAATCCCATGGATGACATACTCTCCCATGAAATTAAATATGATTCTTCCTATGTTGTAAAATTCATATCTTNTCCAACCAAGTATATTTCTCTATTTATTTGCACCCAATCTCATGGATGACATACTCTCCCATGAAATCAAATATGATTCTTCCTATGTTGTAAAATTCATATCTTATTTAAGAACATATGCCTCTTAACAAGTTTTAACATTTCAATTGGCCAGATCGAAAAGTAAATGAAAATCGGAGTTCACATCATCACAAATTATTATCATGTAAAACAATTGAAAAAAAAATCTATTCTTCACAAAACCATATCAAAAAGTAGGGAGAAGGATAAATAAGACTACTCATAATTCATGAGAAGGATACGATAAGACACATATTTCATGTATAGAAATAAGTTTATAAAATAAAAGAAATAAAAATACAACTTATCTCACAATCCTTCCCAAGCAAATCCTTATAAGTTCTTTCCAAGACTTTCTCTCTTTACAATCACTTCCAATTCTCTCTTAGAAGTGTAATGAAGAAGAAATCTCTCACATTTCCTCTCCTCTTACAACCCTAGAAGAAAATCTCTTCCCCTATTCTAACTCACAGCCCTTTTTATTTCTCTCACACCACCCCCTTTTAACTCTTTAAGTAAAAAAGAATTCAGAATTCCTTCCAAAAGTCAACTCTTTTTAATTCAAAAGATGTGTCATTTGATCTAAGAGTCATATCCCTTCATAAAAGAACCATCCAAAGTGTCTAGATACATTAAATTACTCCAAGAGGTGTGTAGAACAGGTGTCTCTTTGAAAATTTTCTTAAAATTTATCTCAAACCGCCTTAATTTCAGAAAGTCGTCCTTGGCGCATCATGAGCCACTTCTCTGGATTTTGGTGCATCATGCGCCAAAACCCTAAAATCACTGTTTTGGTTCCAAATTTTGTCCTTTATATCATTTTTGCTCCAAATGCCTAAAAATGATATACCTGCAACAAAAACACAAAAATGCTCTTCTTTAAAGTGCAATATCACCAAAAATAAGCATAAAATAAGTACTTAAATCAGTATATTATTCTTGGTGTATCAAAATCCCCCAAACTTAAATGTTACTTGTCCTCAAGTGACACTTTTATTACATAAAAGCAAATGACTTAGGATGGAGATTAACTTATGACTTCTATACTTTAGTTTAATAAATAGAATAACAAAACTTAAGAAAAATCCTTTAATTACTTTGATTTTAACTCTAAGTCTAGGAATATTTAGTAATCAAATTTAAGATTTCTGAATCTCTATTCATTTCAACAATAATTGCAGTTTGTCATATTAGGGACATTTAGAACATTCATATGAAAAAGAACTACATGAAAACTTTATTAAGAATGCTACTAATAATCCAATACAAGTTTAGAAAATGTAATAAAACTCTTTCCTTAAGTTGATTCAATTGAAGCCAATTTTTGATCAGGCATCTCCTCAAGTTTCTCCTCACTTATTTTTCTTTTCTTTTTCTTTTTTTTTTTTCTTTTAGGATCTTTTCAATCCTTTTTCTTCTTTTTCTTTTTCTTTTTCAAGTGAGGATTACCATATCCAGATAGCCTTTAATAATTTTACTATCCACTTCATAAAGTTAAAACTCTATACCTTTCTTCATTTTTTAAGTTCATATTAGTTTATGATTTTTCATAAAGTCTCATTCTTTTCTTCTTACATTAAACTCTAAAATTCTTAACACTTCAAAAATATAATTTCTTTACTTTAAAATAGAAAAACATAGTCTTATCCTATCATACCAAATATCTTTAACTTTAGAATTGACCTTCATTATTAAAAATTTTTACTTAAATTTACCACAATATTTATAAACAGAAGTATTGTCATTTAATTTTAAATCTTAATATCCTGGGTCATGTTAAATTAATTTTAAAATTATAGTTTTATGAGGATAAATAAAATTTAGTTTACTTCTTTTTAAAATAAATTTTTCTTTCGCCCAAACTTCNTTATGATTTTTCATAAAGTCTCATTCTTTTCTTCTTACATGAAACTCTAAAATTCCTAACACTTCAAAAATACAATTTCTTTATTTTAAATAGAAAAAAATAGTCTTTATCCTATCATACCAAATATCTTTAACTTTAGAATTGACCTTCATTATTAAAAACTTTTACTTAAATTTACCACAATATTTATAAACAGAAGTATAGTCATTTACATTTAAATCTTAATATCCTGGGTCATGTTAAACTAATTTTAAAAAAATATAGTTTATTGAGGACAAATAAAATTTAGTTTACTTCTTTTCAAAATAAATTTTTCTTTCGCCCAAACTTAAGCTCTTAAGTGATTTTAAAAATATTTTTAGTATAAAATTTAGT
The DNA here is from genome assembly GCA_002079205.1 of Phalaenopsis hybrid cultivar. Taxonomy (NCBI): domain Eukaryota; kingdom Viridiplantae; phylum Streptophyta; class Magnoliopsida; order Asparagales; family Orchidaceae; genus Phalaenopsis; species Phalaenopsis hybrid cultivar. The sequence goes on along the minus strand of JXCR01146563.1, from coordinate 484,288 downwards.
AGGTGAAAGAAAACAGTAAATGCATGAAAATAAAAACTGACCTGTAGAGGATTTATGACTATGAAACTAGGCTTTAGTATACTGCAGGTACTAACTGTAAAACTACATACAAGCTTTAAAACATTAAATAAAACACAATATATTCTAGAGAACTAGCTAAGAATTAAAAATATAAATACAAAAACTAAAAAAACTAAACTGACAAATTAAGCTGAAAATACTAAAAATGCAGAAAAAGTGAAAGTCTACAGTTACTATTACAGATTCAGTTCACAANTTTAAAACATTAAATAAAACACAATATATTCTAGAGAACTAGCTAAGAATTAAAAATATAAATACAAAAACTGAAAAAACTAAACTGACAAATTAAACTGAAAATACTAAAAATGCATAAAAAGTGAAAGTCTACAGTTACTATTACAGATACAGTTCATACCACAACATAACATAAAAGTTTTTACTATAACAAGTTTCAATTGAAAGTACATCACAATACAAGCATATACAACAAACATAAGTAAAAAAAAACTAAAATAAACTCATAAAATATCAATCTTCATCTCCCTCCTCTTCGTCATCAGATTCTTCATCATCTTCTTCTTCATCATCATGAATGGGAGTATAGGGAGTGAAACTAGGGCAAGCAGGAAAGTCCACATTAGGTTCACTTCTAAGATGTCTTACCATAGCAATCAATATCATGTTGAACTCTCCTCTACTGATATTCACCATTATATGCCTTTCTTGCTCCTATCTCTCCCAAGTGAGTTTGAATATTTACTATGTCCAATTGTTGAATCGTGAGTTGGTCCATAATACCTTCAAGCGATGTAGATCGAGAAGTATATGCCCCTAAAGCAGATGTAGAGGGTCTATCCCTTCTTCCACTTCTTAATTCAACAAATGATTTTGCTCTTTGAATCATATGCCTGCCAATTGAACTCTATGGTTGAAATATTTCTTCATTTCTATGGTATTCTACTCTTGATTATTTACATAGAGTAAAAATCAAGGTAGGGTATCCCAAATCTCCAGTTGTAGAACTACCAGCTATACTTCGAGCATGCTGAACTATAAGTGCACCAACATCTTTCGCCTTCATGTTCTGAATGCAATAGTTTAGTGCAGCTCCGTCTTTAGTAACATCAGCCAAATGACTTTTTGGCAACAATCTGACATAAATGAAGTGGTGCCACACTTTTAACTGAATAGTCAACATGGAAGCAGGGAAGTTTACTATCTTGTTATTTTTAATTTTCCATTCCCCTCTTCCATAAGTAAAAAATGTAATCACTTCCTCCAGTGATGAATCAGCTATCAAAATTCAGCGTATTCATCGAAAAATACGTTTCTCAGTCCATAAAAGGCATTGATCCTTTCATCAGAAAATTCGACATGCTTACCTCTCACCAAGATGTGATCTTCTGCAGTGAACCTCAGATTTGCATAAAACTCACGAACCATCGAGACAATTGCTACGGCAGTGAAGTAGCAGAATCTTTCCTAGTTCCTGACAACAATCAGTCTCCTGACCTCACCACACAGATTTGCAAACGCTCGTTCTGGAATCATTCTTTTTTTCTCCATCTGAGTTATGTTATTATGTTGGCATTTAAAACCAAAAAATCTTCGTGCATCGAATTCCTTGGATGGCCTTCCTCTCTTAACTCGGGGAGTCATTTGAAAATTCTACGAAAATCCAAATATAGTCCAAATAAATCACTAAATAAAAAATCTAACTCCTCAAGTGAGATTATTTGGTAAGAAACTTTTCACCATGATTTTTCTTCAAGCTTTTTCATAAAAAATCTCAAATTTTTTATCTCCCAAATCCATGTTGAATATAAAAAATTTTTAAGTTAAAGCGAAGCTCTTACCTAGAGAAGATAAAATCTATGCATTTTAGCCTCCGAATCCTTCTCTTTTGCCCATAATGTGATGCCTTAGACTTAGGTCTTGAGGTAGGAGATAACTTAAGTAACAAAAATTGACTTTTTCCGTACAATTTTGTGGTTTTCTAGACAATAAGGCGAGTTCAGACTTTTGGCGCATCATGTGCCAAGGCTCTGGCGCATCATGCGCTAGAGCTTAAATTCACCAGATTTTGGTTTTTTTGGAAATCTGCCCCGTACCACTTTATGTCAACCTCTAATTGACTCAAGTAAACTTTTCTAAACATAAATAAACATCACACTAATACCACTTTCACAAATAACACAAAACTTACATTTATATATAAAATCTNATGTGCCAAGGCTCTGGCGCATCATGCGCTAGAGCTTAAATTCACCAGATTTTGGTTTTTTTGGAAATCTGCTCCGTACCACTTTATGTCAACCTCTAATTGACTCAAATAAACTTTTCTAAACATAAATAAACATCACACTAATACCACTTTCACAAATAACACAAAACTCACATTTATATATAAAATCCGTTCTATTACAAACTAATATTTTTTAAGCCAACAAACATTAAATTCAGTGTTCTAAAGCAAGTCAACATCCTAACACTAAAATCTAAACATCAAAATTCATAACATAAACATAGATAGTGTTCATTAGAAAGGAAATAAAATAAAATATAACAAACTAAAACAATCAGTACTAAAAAAAAGTTTCGTGCATAAATTAATATCAAACATCTTCTTCCCTATTGCCCTCCTGGATTTCTCCCATAGACTGGTAGTGCACATATAGGTTGTAGAAGGGTCGAAATGGAAATTCATCCGTTGAATTTTTCTCCTCAATCCAAGCATATTTCTTGAACATACATACCAATCCATCTTTAATACGCCCTGTATGTTCAAAATGTTCCTTCAGTCTCCAATCCAGATGATCCAACATTTCACTAATATTCCCAATCACGTGCATGAGTTCTTGCACATCTTTCTCTGTCTTCTTCATCCTCTTTGAAAGTGCAGTTGAGTTGTAGTAGGGCTGAACAGGTGATGTATTATGAGATCCTTAATCCATCAGTACATTCATATCATTTTCATCTCTTATTCCACTACAGTTGCAATAAACTTCTGGATCCATTGGTTTCCAAGGATGTAACACTTTTTCCCAACTTTCATAAGGTACTTGCGACTGACTTCATAGTAAAAAAATGGTGGGTGGATGTCCTAATCTAGTTGCAGATCCATTCAGAATCAAACCCAAAACTGATTTCACAATTATAGCTCCAACCTCAATAGATTTTTCAGTTTGACTACGATAGCTCAAAATGACACTCTCCTTAGTTACCTTACTAATTTTCATGGTAGGCAGTAATTTTAATGCAATAAAGACGTATCAGGCTTTTGAAACTGGATTTAAAAAGGATAAAAGAAAACTTACATTTCCACCATCTCCGGTCTCCCAATTCGCATCTTCATCCGTAAGGTAGTGGTAGGTTTTATTCATATTCTCTCTTATAGGGGTAAAGTTGCATAATGAAAGATAGACACATTTTCAATCAAAAAAATCTCATTTATTCTTGAAGGAGTGAACTGCACAACCCTGCCTCGCACGTAAATCATTCCTTCATTGATCTCATGAAGATTTGAATACAATTCTTTTACTACAGGAACAATAACAGTGGCAGTAGTGTAGCAAAGCACTACCCAATGCCTTTGCGCAATAGTATTTTCTACTCGAGTATTCGCTTGTTGAATCCTCAATTCACAAATCACCTTTCTTTCATAAGCCTCCTCTTTACTAGAACTCGATCGTGTAATTTCTGCGCATCAAAACTGAAGAACTTTCTTCGATTGAAAATTCCAAGTCTAGCAGAGTTTTTAGAGTGGCAAGCCATAAGATTTGAAAAATTGTGACTCTTCCCTCGTTTTCCCCCCTAAAATAAGGTTTGGACTCAATTTTAAGGAGTTATATGGAGAAGAAACCGCCAAACATTGCCAAAAACTGCCATTTGACACGTTTTAAACATTTTCAGACCCGCGGCGCATCATGCGCCTCTTCCAAAATTTTTGCTATTTCGATTTCGATCCAATAAATTCTCAATTTTTCCATGAAATTAGGTAAATAAAGATGTTTCTAAATATTTTATCAAATACATGGACTGCATAAAGACATAAGCATAAATATACGTAAAATATTTCAAATAAAACAAACTGAAAACTAACTAAACAACGATCCCACAAAGCGCTTGGTTTAATGTCGTCAGCCCAACATTCCTAGTCTTATTCTTGGTGACCCAACATTAAAGTCTCTTTAAAAGCTAGTCTT
>JXCR01146563.1:435577-479755 GCA_002079205.1 Phalaenopsis hybrid cultivar | reverse complement strand
TTTCCAAATTAAAATTTAGAGGCATTTCATTTCTTCCTGAAGTATTACCTACTCTCTCACACCGATCACATATTTTAATATATATATATATTAACATCTCTAAATAGAGTAATCCAATAAAATCAATATTGTAAAATTTTATGAATAATTCTATCATTCCCAAAATGTCCTCCAAATTTAAAAATATTGACATTTTTGAATAATTTCTTGAATTTCCTTATAAGGCACACATCGTCTCATCATTAAATCTTTACATTGCTTATAAAAATAAGGATCATCCCAATTATAAGATTTTGCATGAAGAATGAATTTTTTTTCCTTTTGTTTTGTTAGACCATATAGTAAAAAACCACTAACAAGATAATTCACAATATCAGCATACTAAAATCATTCCCATCCTTTCATCAGGAAAAGTTTCATTAATTTCTTTTTTAAAACAAGTATTTCTTCTTGTTCTAGCCTAGATAAATGATCAGTAATTTTATTGTCAATCCATTTCCTATCGACAACTACAAAATCAAACTCTTGCATTAGAAGTACCCATCTAATTAATCTTTGTTTAGCCATCTTCTTTTGTATATAATATTTTATAGCCAAATGGTCAGTATGAAGAACATATTTAGCTCCAATCAGATATAATCTAAACTTATCAAAAACATACACAATAACTAATAACTCTCTTTCAGTGGTGGTGTAATTAATTTGAGCATCATTAAGAGTCTTACTAGCATAGTATATAACTTTAAAAATCTTATCATATCTCTGCCCTAAAATAGCTCCAATTGCATAATCACTAGCATCAAATATTAATTCAAAGGTTTCTCCCAATCAGGTGAAACAATTATAGGAGCAGTGATCAATTTTTCCCTTAAAGTTTCAAAGGCTTTAAGGAAATCTTGATTAAAGTCAAATTTTCTATCTTTTTCAAGAAGTTGGCAAAAAGCTTTAGTAATTATTGAAAAATCTTTAATGTACCTCCTGTAAAATCCAGCATTTCCTAAAAAAAACCTAACTCTTTTTACTGTGGTAGGTGGAGGTAGGTTCGATACAACCTGTATTTTTGCATGATCTACTTCCATGCCATTTTCTGAAATTTTATGTCCAAACACAATTTCTCCTGCAACCATAAATAGACATTTTTCCTAGTTCAATATGAGATTAGTCTTTTCACAACATTCCAAAACTTTTTATTGATTTAGACATGGAAGTAGATCACAATACAATACAAGCATATACAACAAACATAAGTAAAAAAAAACTAAAATAAACTCATAAAATATCAATCTTCATCTCCCTCCTCTTCGTCATCAGATTCTTCATCATCTTCTTCTTCATCATCATGAATGGGAGTATAGGGAGTGAAACTAGAGCAAGCAGGAAAGTCCACATTAGGTTCACTTCGAAGATGTCTTACCATAGCAATCATTATCATGTTGAACTCTCCTCTGCTGATATTCACCATTATATGCATTTCTTGCTCCTATCTCTCCCAAGTGAGTTTGAATATTTACTATGTCCAATTGTTGAATCATGAGTTGGTCCATAATACCTTCAAGCGATGTAGATCGAGAAGTAGATGCCCCTAAAGCAGATGTAGAGGGTCTATCCCTTCTTCCACTTCTTAATTCAATAAATGATTTTACTCTTTGAATCATATGCCTCCAAATTGAATTCTATGGTTGTAATATTTCTTCATTTCTATGGTATTCTACTCTTGATTATTTACATAGAGTAAAAATCAAGGTAGGGTATCCCAAATCTCCAGTTGTAGAACTACCAGCTATACTTCGAGCATGCTGAACTATAAGTGCACCAACATCTTTCGCCTTCATGTTCTGAATGCAATAGTTTAGTGCAGCTCTGTCTTTAGTAACACCAGCCAAATGACTTTTTGGCAACAATCTGACATAAATGAAGTGGTGCCACACTTTTGACTGAATAGTCAACAATCTTGCCCAGCACACCACACCTATTGGGGGTCCATTTGTTGACCTCACTTTTGGTTGAGGTTCAGTTTTTTCTCTTTAGTAGCTTAAGGTCTAGCCATAGGACTTTCATATTGACTATTCTTAGAAAACTAGGCAAAGAACCCTCACCAATTAGAAATTCTAAACTCTTCTTTACTCAACTTGAAGTTCCACATATTGGTCCTAACCTCTAGCACTTATTAGGTGGGGTCATTATGGAGGAAACTCAAGATGAGTCACCCTTAGGACTGTTGGACCTTATGGTTGACCCTGGGTGTTGGTCTAGGGCTAAGACACTTATTTGCACTCATATTCACTCATCNAGATTCATTCATAATTTCCTCAAGCTCATTCAATTGCAATAATCTTTTCTCACCAGCTTCTTTCAAATGAAAATTGAATTCTTTTATTACTCAATAGGCTTTATGCTCTAATTCCATTGGCAAGTGACAAGTCTTCCCAAAAATTAATCTATAAAGGGACATTCCTATAAGTGTCTTAAAGGTTATCGTGTATGCTAATAATACACTATCCAATCTAGTAGACCAATCCATTTTACTAGGATTAACACTCTTTTCCAAATTTATCTTAATTTCATGATTAGATACTTCTATTAAACCACTAGTATGGGGATGATAAGAAGTTGCCATTTTATGCATTATATTATATTTTTCCACCAATCTTGTAACTGTTGTATTTCTAAAAAAAGATCTTCCATCGATAATGATTACTCTCAGCATCCCATATCTTGTAAAAATATTTTTAATTAAAAATTTTGAAACACTCTGAGAATCCCATCGAGGAAAAATGATTGTTTCAATCCATTTTGAAATGTAATCCACTGAAATTAATATGTATATATTTCCGAGTGAGGGTATAAATGGTCCCATAAAATCCAATCCCCATGCATAAAAAATTACAGTTTCCAAATTAAAATTTAGAGGCATTTCATTTCTTCCTGAAGTATTACCTACTCTCTCACACCGATCACATATTTTAATATATATATTAACATCTCTAAATAGAGTAAGNTTAGAGGCATTTCATTTCTTCCTGAAGTATTACCTACTCTCTCACACCGATCACATATTTTAATATATATATATATTAACATCTCTAAATAGAGTAATCCAATAAAATCAATATTGTAAAATTTTATGAATAATTCTATCATTCCCAAAATGTCCTCCAAATTTAAAAATATTGACATTTTTGAATAATTTCTTGAATTTCCTTATAAGGCACACATCGTCTCATCATTAAATCTTTACACTGCTTATAAAAATAAGGATCATCCAAATTATAAGATTTTGCATGAAGAATGAATTTTTTTTCCTGTTGTTTTGTTAGTCCATATAGTAAAATACCACTAACAAGATAATTTACAATATCAGCATACTAAGGTCATTCCCATCCTTTCATCAGGAAAAGTTTCATTAATTTCTTTTTTAGAACAAGTATTTCTTCTTGTTCTAGCCAAGATAAATGATCAGCAATTTGATTGTCAATCCATTTCCTATCGACAACTACAAAATCAAACTCTTGCATTAGAAGTACCCATCTAATTAATCTTTGTTTAGCCATCTTCTTTTGTATCTAATATTTAATAGCCAAATGGTCAGTATGTAGAACATATTTAGCTCCAATCAGATATAATCTAAATTTATCAAAAACATTCACAATAGCTAATAACTCTCTTTCAGTGGTGGTGTAATTAATTTGAGCTTCATTAAGAGTCTTACTAGCATAGTATATAACTTTAAAAATCTTATCATATCTCTGCCCTAAAATAGCTCCAATTGCATAATCACTAGCATGAAATATTAATTCAAAGAGTTTCTCCCAATCAGGTGAAACAATTATAGGAGCAGTGATCAATTTTTCCTTTAAAGTTTCAAAGGCTTTAAGGCAATCTAGATTAAAGTCAAATTTTCTATCTTTTTCAAGAAGTTGGCATAAAGCTTTAGTAATTATTGAAAAATCTTTAATGTACCTCTTGTAAAATCCAGCATTTCCTAAAAAAAACCTAACTCCTTTTATNATATTGACATTTTTGAATAATTTCTTGAATTTCCTTATAAGGCACACATCGTCTCATCATTAAATCTTTACATTGCTTATAAAAATAAGGATCATCCCAATTATAAGATTTTGCATGAAGAATGAATTTTTTTTCCTTTTGTTTTGTTAGACCATATAGTAAAAAACCACTAACAAGATAATTCACAATATCAGCATACTAAAATCATTCCCATCCTTTCATCAGGAAAAGTTTCATTAATTTCTTTTTTAAAACAAGTATTTCTTCTTGTTCTAGCCTAGATAAATGATCAGTAATTTTATTGTCAATCCATTTCCTATCGACAACTACAAAATCAAACTCTTGCATTAGAAGTACCCATCTAATTAATCTTTGTTTAGCCATCTTCTTTTGTATATAATATTTTATAGCCAAATGGTCAGTATGAAGAACATATTTAGCTCCAATCAGATATAATCTAAACTTATCAAAAACATACACAATAACTAATAACTCTCTTTCAGTGGTGGTGTAATTAATTTGAGCATCATTAAGAGTCTTACTAGCATAGTATATAACTTTAAAAATCTTATCATATCTCTGCCCTAAAATAGCTCCAATTGCATAATCACTAGCATCAAATATTAATTCAAAGGTTTCTCCCAATCAGGTGAAACAATTATAGGAGCAGTGATCAATTTTTCCCTTAAAGTTTCAAAGGCTTTAAGGAAATCTTGATTAAAGTCAAATTTTCTATCTTTTTCAAGAAGTTGGCAAAAAGCTTTAGTAATTATTGAAAAATCTTTAATGTACCTCCTGTAAAATCCAGCATTTCCTAAAAAAAACCTAACTCTTTTTACTGTGGTAGGTGGAGGTAGGTTCGATACAACCTGTATTTTTGCATGATCTACTTCCATGCCATTTTCTGAAATTTTATGTCCAAACACAATTTCTCCTGCAACCATAAATAGACATTTTTCCTAGTTCAATATGAGATTAGTCTTTTCACAACATTCTAAAACTTTTTATAAATGATTTAGACATATTACGTTTGAAGTTTTAAATACAGAAAATTGTCCATAAAAACTTCAATGACTTTTTCAATCAAATCACAAAAAATTGACATCATACAACTTTAAAATGTTGTAGGTGCATTACATAATCCAAAAGGCATTTGTTGAAAAGAAAAAGGTCTATAAGGACTAATAAATTTTGTTTTATCTTGATCTTAAATTCTGATTCTCATCTTTTAAGGTCGATACCTAAATTTCGACTCTCTCCCTAAGATTGATACCTCAATTTCAAATCTCATTTTTGAATCAGCACCTAAATTCTGATTCCCATCTTTTGAGGTTGATACCTAAATTTCAACTCTCTCATTGAGATTGATACCTAAATTTTAAATCTCATTTTCGAGTCAGTACCTAAATTCTGATTCTCATCTTTCGAGGACGATACCTAAATTTTGACTCTCTCCTTGAGATTGATACCTAAATTTCAAATCTCATTTTTGGATCAGTAAATAAATTTTGATTCTCGTCTTTTGAGGTAAGTACCTAAATTCTGACTCTTCCTTTCTTTTCAGAATTGATACTTAAATATCAATTCTCACCTCGGGGTCAGCACTTGCGTATTGATTTCCATCCTCTAGAAATCTCTAAAATTTCATAACTTGAAATCCACTCTTCAATCCCCAGCGAGAGTCCCTACTTCTTGACTTGATCAAATATGCACCTGCCAGTATCCCCGACAGAAATAAAAAAAAACACACACAACTCTACACATACTTCTGGGTCTGTTAACTTAGGAGTTTGTATTAGTTTTCCTTGATCTCGTCGGTCAACGCCAATACGCGCGGTGTGCTTGCCCAGCACACCACACCTATTGGGGGTCCATTTGTTGAGCTCACTTTTGGTTGAGGTTCAGTTTTTCCTCTTTAGTAGCCTAAGGTCTAGCCATAGGACTTTCATATCGACTATTCTTAGAAAACTAGGCATGGAACCCTCACCAATTAGAAATTTCAAACTCTTCTCTACTCAACTTGAAGTTCCACATATTGGTCCTAACCTCTAGAACTTATTAGGTGGGGTCATTATGGAGGAAACTCAAGATAAGTCACCCTTAGGACTTTTGAACCTTATGGTTGACCCTGGGTGTTGGTCTAGGGCTAAGATACTTATTTGCACTCATAATCACTCATCACCCTAAACCCGAAACTGTTAGGCTTTGGTCCCTTGATACTTTTGGGAGACTCCTGTAGGTGGTTCCCTAAACCCATTAGCCCCAGGCTAGAGTTTAGCTAAGACCACTACATAGAGGACCCAAAATGGGGTTTCTATTATTCCATGGATTATTTATGGTGGTTGGCAATCCAACTCTATCAAGATACCCAACCTACTCTATTGTCCCTAAATTCCCCCCAAATTACCCAAATACCCTCGGGACCCAAAATTTGGCCAAAATCTAGCCAAAATACACAAACTTGTTCAAAAATCATTTCAAACATCTTGAAAACACCCAAGNTAGGTGGTTCCCTAAACCCATTAGCCCCAGGCTAGGGTTTAGCTAAGACCACTACATAGAGGACCCAAAATGAGGTTTCTATTGTTCCATGGCTTATTTATGGTGGTTGGCAATCCAACTCTATCAAGATACCCAACCTACTCTATTGCCCCTAAATTCCCCCCAAATTACCCAAATACCCTCGGGACCCCAAATTTGGCCAAAATCTAGCCAAAATACACAAACTTGTCCAAAAATCATTTCAAACATCTTGAAATCACCCAAATTACCCAAAATTCCCAAATTGGCCAAATTACCAAAATACCCCTCTTTGGGCCAAAATTCCAAAAAATTTATAAAATCCCAAAAATTCCTAAAACCTCCCAAATATTTCCAATTTCATTTTCCTCAACTATCACATGACTCAATTTGTCCAATTTGACCATCTTTANAATACCCCTCTTTGGCCCAAAATTCCAAAAATTTTATAAAATCCCAAAAATTCCTAAAACCTCCCAAATATTTCAAATTTCATTTTTCTCAACTATCACATGACTCAATTTGTCTAATTTGACCATATTTAATCAAAACCCCCAAATTTACCTTTAAAGGCCCAAATTTCCCCAAATTCAACTCAAATGTCCATCAATTTAATCTCAATTGACCCCGATTTCAATCCTAAACTCAAATTCACCTTTGATATGGCAAAATTAAACCAAATTAAAGCTTAATTGGCCCATGATTTGAGCCCAATTTTGGTATAGGTCAAACCCCCAATTTTGGTCACATGACANCCAAATTAAAGCTTAATTGGCCCATGATTTGAGCCCAATTTTGGTATAGGTCAAACCCCCAATTTTGGTCACATGACATAATCTCACCAAATTGAACCCATAGCCTAGTCAATTGGCCCTAATTAATGTTGAAAAATCTTTATAACATTTTTACACATCAAAATCAACCATCAATTATCATTGGTGAAGCCTCAAATCCATCTGATTTTGGCCAAAATCCAAAATTCCCAAATTTAGCCCCAAATTGGCTAAGTCCCCAAATTTCACCCAATTGATTGCCTTAATCACTAAAGTGGCATTCAATTCATGTTGAAAACTCTTCATGGGATCCCTATTGAAAATTTACAACAATCAATTTAGATTTAGACCAAGGCTAGCCCAAGCTAGACCCAAGCCTAGCCCAACATAACCAAATTAATTAAAATTCAAAATTTCTTCAAATTGACCCTTCAATTGAGCACAAAACCACTTCCATCCTTCACCAAAGTTGTTCCTTACGATAATATACACCAAATGCAACATTTATTTGGGCCATTTGACATGGTTATCCTAGACGAAACCCAAGATTTGGTCATTTGCACCCGCTTGAACCCATGCACTAAATGTGACCTAACCAACCTAAAGCAACCAAATTAACTGCACCTCAGCCATTAGTTGACCCCTAAGGCTGAGCCATAACACATCTAACCCAAGCTAGATGAGCCATGGACCAAAATTTCCTTAAATTAAGGGATCATATTCTCAAAAATACACATGCTTAAGATATCCTTGCCAAATCAAAACATATTTGCATTGAATTGTTGTGATAGATTCCTCTGGATGCCCTTAGCACCAAGCCACCTCCCCCCACCATGGTCGGCCGGCCTAGTCACCGGAAATGCTCAAAACCGAGAGCCACCCCCATGGAACTTCACCCAAATCAAAGCTAGAGGCCAGCTCAGCCAAAATGAATTGTAGAGCTCCTCTGCCCTCCACCTAAACACCACATTACACCTCCTAATTGGCCATGACAGCCACTATAACCCCATTTTTATAAAAGGACACCTCCATGGCTGTTAAACTAAGTGCTAAAAATTTCTTGGGGAGAGCCTCCCAAACTTCTCACAAAGATTCTCTGAGATCCCCTCAGTGCAATCCAACCCTCTTCCCCCACTGAATTCCACTGTGGAAGATTAATTTTGAGCTCAAACCTCTGCCCAACTCTACCCAAAACCAGGACAGAACTCATTACACTTCCACAGCCCACCAAACTTAAATTATCTCCACCCACACCTTCACAACAGTGAAAGGAGCAAAAGCCCCATCAAATTACCCTCTCACAGAGCCTCCACCATAGCTATAGACCAACACCTGAAATTGAGCTTGGTAGAATTCATACATCGGCCTTACACCAAGACCAGAGGCTTAATCCCTAGTCTCCTTGGACCTCAACGAACGTGCCAAGACCCTCTGATTGAAACTTCACTTCTCAGAGCAAAGGTATAAAACTTTTCTCCCTCCCAAGCCTATTTTGATTCTGCATTTAATTAGGCTTGCATGATTACCATATGGATGTGTTCATCTCACTTAGATGAGTCCATAAGATAAAACCCGAAGTGATTTGGTTGAGTCTAGGCTGAGATCTTAGGGTTTTAGTGTGGACGGTCACAGGATCACTCTATCGGGGATGATGACGGGGAGCCGTTTGATAAAGCGTGTATCGAATGGACGACCAAGATGAAGCTGGACAACGCTTCTTTACACAAACAGCAGGATGCGTGGTTGCTGGCGTGGACGACGGCGTCAAATGGGAGTGCGCCGTGTGGAGCTTCGGAGCCGTCGTAGGTTGAGGAGGCGCCACTTTGATAAGTAGAAAAAATAGTGCTTTTTCTATTTATTTAAACTCCCTTAACTTCAAAAATCCATAACTTTGCGTACAAAAATTAAAAAAATAAAATAAAAATACTTTCTTGCTCAGTGAATAGAGGAGAATAATGTGGATATAATTTTAAGTCCATGTGATGCATATTTTATTTTTAATTAATTAAATATTTATTTGAATCTTTTGATTCTCTATGCATGTAGACTTATCATCATAGCTTGAATTTTTGGCATATTGTAGCGTCTGTCAAGGAGAACATTCTCTAATTTTTTCAAAGTCAGAGGAGGTCCCTAGATAGAGGATCACATTTTTCAAGTTTATGTGGATTATTTGCTGAAAATAATCATGGAAATTAGCATTTTGATTAGAAAATTCCAAGAAAATTTTGGAAGGTTTATGATGACCAGGGAACCTTTTCGAAATAATTTCATGGGTCAAGTCATTTAAAATGCACCTGATTTTCACAAACACTAAATCACTAAGATAATTGATTTTGAAAGATATAAACATTTAAATGACTTGATTTTTAATCTCCACTATTATTTATGATCCAGAGAACTCACCATAAAAATTTCAAACTATTTTGAGTTCATTTGATAACTTAAGTTGATTTTTAAAAATAAACATAACTTTTGGCATTTAAATGATTTTTAAAAATCAAAATATAACTAAAAAATTTATGAAAACTTATTTTTTGAGTTCTCTATGATCAAGGGCATTTTATTAAAATAAAATGATATTTGAAAAAAAAACTTCATTTTTAGTTACTTTTTAAAATATTTAAATAATTAAAAATCCATAAAAATCACAAAAATAATAAAACTCATGAAAATGTTCTAAATTGCAAGTAGAATATTTTTCCTAGTTTTCTAAATAAAGATGTTGAATTTTAAAGCNAGTTGATTTTTAAAAATAAACATAACTTTTGGCATTTAAATGATTTTTAAAAATCAAAATATAACTAAAAAACTTGTGAAAACTTATTTTTTGAGTTCTCTGTGATCAAGGGCATTTTATTAAAATAAAATGATATTTGAAATAAAAATTTCATTTTTAGTCTATTTTTAAATATTTAAAATAATTAAAAATCCATAAAAATCACAAAAATAATGAAACTCATGAAAATGTTCTAAATTGCAAGTAGAATATATTTCCTAGTTTTCTAAATAAAGATATTGAATTTTAAAGCTCAAAATAATTTTTAAAGGCTAAAAATGAGTTTTCACTAAAATAATTCCAATAAATCAAATAAAATTCAGAAAAATATAAAATCTTCTTTTTTGAGTTCTCTAACCTCAGAGAGACTTTTCAAAAATACAAAACTTAATTTTCCCCATTTAAAATATTTTATAGTTAATAAATACCCCATATGNTTTTCGCTAAAATAATTCCAATAAATCAAATAAAATTCAAAAAAATATAAAATCTTCTTCTTTGAGTTCTCTAACCTCAGAGAGACTTTTCAAAAATACAAAACTTAATTTTCCCCATTTAAAATATTTTATGCTTAATAAATACCGCATATATAAAAATAATGCTTAAAATTCAAATAAATTTCAAAAAGTCATGAAATTTGGTCCAAAGGCTTTTCTAGTCTCGATCTACCTCGAGTAAAAATTTCAAGGGATTAGAAGTCACCTTGGTTAAGTTAAAAATTTTCTTTGGAAAATCCTATTTTTGCATGAAAATAATTATAAAAATTAATTAAGTTATGAAAAATCATATTTTCTATTCTGATGTCTTAATTCACCCATGAATGAGGTAGGATAAAAATTTCAAAGTCATTTGAGTTGAATTTGATGAATTATGAAGTGTTAGAGCCTTAAGGGCAAATGTGTAATTTTGGAAATTTAGTCTTAATTAACATTTAGGCTTAATTTAAGAAGGAAAATGGGTAACCTCTGATCTTAATCAATTTATTTGATGTTTGAAACACAAGGGGTTAGTTGGTAGAAACCAGCCTCATTTTCTTAATTGAAAAAGAATAAGTTAATAAATTTCTAAATTATTAAATATTAGAAGTTTATTAAAATAAATTGATCCTAGATTTAGGAGTATGATTTTGGGTGTTAATAATTAATCAATTTAATACCCTATTTTGATTTTCAAATAAAATTCAAATCACGAATTATGACCACCTAAAGCTTAATATTTGCAAAACTAATTAAGACGGTCACCTAGGTCTTAAGGGCTCAGTAGTGACATAGGCTAAATCAAGTTTCATTTAAATAATGGTAAGAAAAGTAAATATAATTGAAAATTAAAACATCTCTCAAACACTACAAGCCCAATTAAGGTTAAAATTTGGCTAAGTGTTCCAACAACACTAACTTGCCTCTTTAAGGGTCTTCACCCACATAATTCTTAAATTGAATCACAAGTGATAATTACCATATTCTTAAGGATAATTGAAACATCAATGTTCATTGAGCATTAGGGTGTTTTATAGGATTAATTATTAAGTAACATAATAAGTTTAAAAGAACTCTAGATTTTTCACCAGGCAGCGAGAGAGTAGCATGGACCTGCTTCTTTCTCTAGATCTGTTGGATATCTCGGAGGTCTACTAAACTTAATATATTTTTCTTGGCAACATCATCCTTAATTAAATTCCTAAGGACCCACCAAGATATGACATAGGGTTAGGAAAACTATCAAAACCTTACTTTTTGCCTCTATTTAAATTGCCCTGACATGCATTTTAAGTTTCAGTTGGTGGAACCAGAAGACTCGCAAGGTACGCTTTTACAGTTTTCAGCATTGTCTTTATTGTACTTTTATGCTATACTTTTGAGCTTATACAAATTTGCAAGGAAAACAAAAACTCAGGATAGCCACAAAACCAAAATGACGAACTTGCATGCTAAACAACGATGTCACCCTCCATGAAAACTAAAACTACTAGGATAGCCGCAAAACAAAAATTAAAATCGAAAAGATTAAAATTCACCGCCACAACATTCAAAATATAAAACAACTCAAAATTTAATCACAAACATCACGCAAAACTACAATTGCAACTAATTAAGATGTCTCTCTCAGATGATCGTGAATTCCTCGGAGGAGGTAACCTACGGTTGCTAACGAGGCTTCCCACAGTCTAAATGGAACTATAAAATTCATTAAGTTAAGTTTACTAAGTTTATTTGAACTAAGTGAATCTAATAAAAAATAGTGGTGTCGGAACGAGAGAACCGTAGGATCCTAACCGGAGTCACTCTAATCAACTTTAATATGCCCCCATAAATTTTAAAGGACTTCAACCATAGGGCCCCTTGATTTGACACTATAAATTGACACACTAGAAAACTCAAACTCGTCGCGACAAGGAGCTTGGAGCTAGCATGGTGGGCAGCATGGCCATCTTCAACAACAAAACCTATCTTCCCCAGTTAAACCAATCTTCCTTCCTTTGATATAAACAACAAAGCCATAAGACTTAGAGGTTGCTTGCTTATGAAACGTAAATTCTCACTTTATCTTCAGGCCTTTGTTTAGCCCTAATTTACAATATAAGCCCTAACTTTTCTTAGGATTCCGAGGTTGTCGTTTCTCACGACCTAAAACCTCACATCTTTCATTATATTTGTGTGATCATTTCACATGAATGTAAGAGCTAACTAATAAAATTGACAGGATGAAACACCTAAATATTTCTCCTCAAAACTGAAGCCAAACTTTAGGATAGCTTGGGAAGTCACTGAGGTTCTCCTCTAGATCCATGACATCCCCTAGTTCTTCTTCTTTAGATAGCTTGGGAAGTCACCAAGGTTCTCCTCTGGATCCATGACATCCCCTAGTTCTTCCTTCTTTAGACTCTACGACAAAATATTCCAAATTTGAACCAATCCCCTTTCACACCTCTACGTCTGATTTCGTTGAAGAGTCCTACCTTCGTTGAACCAATCCCCTTTCACACCTCTACGTCCGATCTCATTGAAAAGTCCTACCCTTTGAAATTCTGAACCAATCCCCTTTCACACCTCTACGTCTGATCTCATTGAAAAGTCCTACCCTTTGAAACTTATTCTACAATAAAAATGTTCCAAATTTGAACTAGTCCCCTTTCACACATCTACGTCCGATTTCGTTGAAGAGTCCTACCCTTTGAAATTCTATATTTCCTGATTTTTATCGAGAGTCTTCTTAGGTGACTTTGGTCATTTAAGATGTAATTAATTATATGGGCTTGCCCTTATAGGAAGCATGTCCAAACCCAGCTTAATATAAACCCTATTTAATTCTTTATATTAAATAAGGAAACTTGTCGGCAAATATAAATGTATCACAGATAACGGACGTCATACTTTCCTTAGTTTATTTGATCGAGCCTCATCCTCAAGTCTTGTGTTTATGCTTTATTTAATCTTTCATATTAAATAGGGGAACTTGTCGGCAAATACAAAGGTTTCGCAGACCAACTTAATTATTTATATTAAATAGGGGAACTTGTCGGCAAATACAAAGGTTTTGCAGACCAAACTGATGTCATATATATTAAATAGGGGAACTTGTCGGCAAATACAAAGGTTTCGCAGACCAAACAGACGTCATATATCTTAGTTTATTTGATCGAGCCTCATCCTCAAGTCTTGTGTTTATCCTTCGGGATAGATATAGGAGTTTATTTGATCGAGCCTCATCCTCAAGTCTTGTGTTTATCCTTTGGGATAGATACAGGATCCTTTATTTGATCGAGCCTCATCCTCAAGTCTTGTGTTTATCCTTTGGGATAGATACAAGATTTTCGGTACAACACTCTTTCATTTAAACTATGAAAAATATGGGGTTAATTTGATTTCATATTATCCTAAAACTAAATATATATGTAAATTAAAATATCCTTCCAAAGCGGGCGACGGATTTCGATTCCAGTGACCGATAGCTTCTTACGGGCAACTCCCCCTAAACCAAAAATAGCTTCTACAACTTCTAACAACTCTGTTGGGGACTTGCTTTTCTCTCCATACAAATCAAGAAATATTATCTTCACACATCGGTAATGTGTCCATGTCCCTCTTGAACCAAATTACCCTTCTTATGTTGGCATATTTTACCCATTTCTGTCTTGGGAAGGTACGAGCAACTCCTTGGACTTCAGGACCAGCATTTCAACCATCTTTGAACAGAGGGGTTCAGAAGGCCATTAAGGATTCTTTAAATTTTCATGTGGGGTTAGACACCCTAATAGGTGTGTCGGTGGACTAGTTCCACCTGAGAATTTTCTGTCACTAAATAGGTCCCACACTGGGTCCTAAAATACTTCACATTCCCCTTTCAAATTTGATTTGCTATTCTAAAAATTAAACAAATGGTGTTGCGCTGCGCACACTTTGAAATTTTCTTACATTAATTAAATTTTACACCTCTTAATTTATCTTAAAAAAAGATTTTAAAATACCCATAAATTAAGACCCGCCCGGTCTATAGATCAACCTCTACTTTCAGTGCTTGCACTAAAAATTACGAGGTTTTGGCATATAGCTAACCCTGAAACTTTCTATTTTCAAGCCTGCTGCAATCGCCTACCTAACGCTGACCTTCTCCTGCAACCTGCCAACAAGCCATGAAGCCCGTAACCTCACTCCTACCTTCAAATTTGGAGCCGGGTTCAAAGATCTCGAAGTCATCCTCGAGAAAGCCCCGTTCGCGGTAATGAAGATCGGTGCTCAAGAAATATAGAAGCCGTCCACAGAATTCAACCTGAACTGCCTTCAAGACTTCCTTACCTGCAAGAAGTCTAAGACTACTGCCTTCCTGGAACCCGCCAAACCTATTAGCCCCGCTGCTGCTAAAAGGAAAAATGTGATGATTATTGAGGATCCGACTGAGGGATTAATTGTCCCACCACCCGTGTTTGAAATCGGATTGAGTTCGAGGATTGTACCGCTGACCCAAACTCAAAGGAGGAACTGTAACAAAAAAAGTTCAGAGGGCCATTAAAGCCCAGACTCCCAAGGAAACACCTGTTGAGGAGGAGCCTCACCAAGTTGAAGAAGTGTTACCAAAAATTTATCCACCCATACGAGGAAGTAGATTCTATCCTCTCACAGATACCAAGGGATATGAGAGTACACTGTTGCATTACCGTCACTTCATGGACACAGTGAGGAGAAAAGGAAGTTCACTCCTACCACTTGAGTTAGTGCAGTATTCAGAAGGCTTCCTACCGAAGAAGGATGTTCAGTTAGCGAGTTACTTAAACGAGTGGGAGATGCAATTTCTCCTCGCATGAAGAAGGAAATTTTGGAGGGCGTCAAATCCGCTAGACAGTCCCACAAGACAGCTGGAGTGCCACCTACTCGCATACTTATTTGGTTCTTTTTACGGAATAGAGTTGATACCACAATAATTAATACTGATTATACCGCTATGAAAACCGCATGCCATCGACCGATTAAGTCAAGACAGGGTCCGAAAATCTTACCCGTCACCCATTATGGAGATATTCCTACAATCCAAAGGCAAAGACAAGACGATTACCTATCACTGTAGTCGGTCTACACCGCGGGGGGAATACTTTCCCTCGACATACTGATGTTTCTACTTAGACACTTTGTCCTGAGACATCATCGTCAAAAAAGGAAAAGGTATGGGTACCTAAGGTTGCTGCACCGATACAATTCAGTGAGCCCGCAGGACAGGAAGTGAAACCAGTGTCTGAAATATCTGACATTATCATGACAATAGCCAGCAAAATGGAGGAACAAGTAGAGGATGTTCATCAGGGTCCTCCAGATCTTAAAGCGATCAAGGAATCGATAATTGAGGAGAAAGTTGAGAAACTCAGGATCGAGATTTCTGAGTTAGCTCGAGAACACGAAGTTTTTGTTGATAGCGACAATGAAAATTCTGATTATAATGATTACTTGGAGGAGGATTTCATGGATTTCCATGTGATCAAAACTGGAGCCACCACATTTGCGCGCGAGGCTCAACCTCACACTGAAGAGAATGCCGTAGATGAGTTGCGTAGGGTTATCCTCCTAAGGGATGAGCAAGTTAGTCTATTGGAGAAAAAAATAGAAGACATGATTACAGCTATGATCGCCATGGCCACCATTCAGGGGCAGTCACAAGCACCTCAATTGGCTAATCCAGAGATTAATCAACCATAAATCATACAGATTATAGTTGAAAGAAGAGAGGCTACTTCAGCAAATAAAGATGAACAACCGAAGAAAGATTCTCCATCAAGTGCCATGCCAGAAAAGGAGTTCAAGCAAATGGTTGAACAAGTGCGGGACGCTTTAGCTCAATCCAAAGGCGGTGCATCAATTTTGAAGGGTAGACCTTACCCAGAGGAGTTCGATGCCGTACCTTTCCCCAAGGGTTTTGTGGCCCCAAACTTAAAGATATTCGATGGGACTGGAAATACCAGACAACATATAGCAAATTTTTGAGCCAGCTGTGGAAACACGAGAAAAAATGAAGCTCTACTCTGCCAGCAGTTCGTCAGCAGCTTGTCAGGAATTGCTTTCGACCGGTATGCTGACTTGCCCAATGGGTCAGTTAAAAAATTTTCTGAGTTGGAACAATTATTTGTGAAAATATTTGCCTGGGCACAACACCATGTGTCTATTGGAGAGCTCATGATGGAAAATCAAAATCCTAGAGAAACTTTGGTAGACTATATTTTGAGGTGGAGAAACCTTAGCCTGAAATGTGAACCTCAGCTACAGAAATATCATGCGATTGAAATTCTACTCAAGAGCATTCATGGGCTAGTAGCTTTCATGCTTAAGGGATGCACCATCAAATCCTTCGAAAAGCTACTCAGTAAAGCCAGCACTCTTCAAGAAGAAATAAAGCACATGGAGCCACATGAAAAGGCTAAGGTGACCAAAGTGTTCGAGAAGAAATCAGGAGTAGTAGCGCTCGTCGACAAAGGAAAGCAGTCGATAAAGATATATGCAGAAGAGCATCGCCAGTCTTCATCACAGTACTCTCAGAAACAGAATAGTCAATCCAACCAGTGGCCGCCTAAAGAGAGATCACCTCGAACAGGGGATAAAAGAATATCCCTGTCGGAGCAACAAAGTTGTGTATTCTTTCAAGGATGAAGCTATACCTAAAATATTTAGGAGTTTGATGAAGAAGCCAGAATTCAAACTACCAAATCAAAAGAAGACCAGTGGATAAGAAGAATGAACCAAATTATTGCCCATACCACCGGTTGCTTGGGCACACTATAGAAAAATGCTTCGTCTTTAAAGACGGGCTCGAGAGAAACCTCAAGGAAGAGACCATAACAATCTTGAAAGAATATTTAAGAGAACCTGAAAAAGGTTCCATAAACATGATTTTGGCTGAGCCAATCTCCCCATTTTATCCATATATTGGAACAAATGGATGGAGTACAACTTGGGATGAACTTAAGATGGTCCTTAATCAAATTCAAGATTCATCGAAACAAGCTTCAACAAATACCGAAGAAGGATGGAATGAGGTATAGAGCAGATCATCCAAGAAAATACTGAACAAGATCTAGTCTGTATCAAAACAAGCCTCCATTCAGAGTCCGCAACATACCATGCCCGAGATGAAGGTTTCGTCAGGAGAGCCGTCATCATCAAGGACAAAGAAGAAGAAGAAAAGCGTCATTATGAAGATTGATAACACGGGGGGGGGGGTAGGATAGGGGATGCCTCTACTAGATTGGTTGTCTCAGATTTGGGGAAGAAAATCCTCGAACCCTCGACTTTGTATGATTATCTTTTTGTCCCTCTGAGATCCTATGAATATAATGATTGTGATTTTGTCTATGTTTTAACTATTTTTGGTGATAATGTAACTGATTGTGGCCGATCTAGATTCAATCTCGATCCCCAAAAAGATCCTCAAATCATACTCAAGTCCGGTGAACTCGTTGTCAAGTCCAAAAAAGACATCAATAATACTGCTTACGACAACACCGATAACGAGGAGCCAATTCTCAAGCATCATGGTACGTCGTTTGTCATCAACTTAGATCTTTCCGATGAAGAGGAAAAGCCACCATAAGATTCAACAATGATATCTCAAGAAGAAGAAATCACAGAAGTTAACTTAAGGAGCGGAAAAGTGTTACCACCAAGAACAGCTCCAACAAACAAAGGAAAACATATAATGACTCGAGAAGAGATACCCCCACCTCCACCAGTGAAAGAACCACATGATCAAGATAAAATTGGAGGAGCATACAAAGTAGACCACAATGTGCTAGCTCATCTTAGGAAGTTGTCAGCCCGATTAAGCATCTACGACGCTCTGATCCTGTTAAAGGAGATGAGAGAGTCTCTGGTTACAGCTTTGCTTGACCCAGAAATTTGCTTAGGTTAGTTGGCCAGCACATCCTCAGATGAAGTTTGCTCATTGAAAGAACAGTCAGGGGTAACCTTCAAAGATGAAGACTTGCCGCTAGGTACCGTTGACCACAATAGTCCACTCTAAATCTCCGTCAACATCGACAGATTTGTGTTATCAAGAGTTTTAGTGGATCCTGGAGCATCTCTTTATTTGATGAGCCTACGGACATTTGCCTATTTGAATATTGAATCTTAAGTTCTTACGACCGATAAAATGATGTTAAGAGGATTCAACTAAAAGGGAGAAAGAGCCCTCAGATCAATTAGATTACTTATGAAGGTTGGAGAACTCGTTATAACCGCTAAATTTCATATCATCAACGTCGAGACCTCTTTTAACGCTCTATTGGGTCGACCATGGATTCATGAGCACATTATGGTTCCATCATCTCTACACCAGTGCATCAAATACCATAAAGATGGTCAAGAAAATTGCATCAAGGGAGACCTACAACCATTTTCAGTGCATAAAGTTGGTATCCATGAAGATGCTACTTACTACGCGCCTCAAAAGAAGACTGTCTTCTCTTGTGAAGTTATCACAAACAAAGATGAAGATTCAGAAGAATTACAAAGAGGAGGCCATTTAGCTCCGCTTCAGTGATCTTACACCACTCCCTTACAGCGAGATGGTGAAAGTTCTTTTAGTTCGCACACCCGAGGTCGAGGCCAGAGACGTGGACGAGGAAGGATCAATTTAATTGTTGAAAGGACTAGGCCAACTATCAACATTGGTGATGAAAACAGTTTTGAAGATGAAATAATGATGACAAGATGGAAGAAGCCTCAGTACGAGATATCCCTAGAAGATACAGAAAGGAATGAATATCAAACAATGTATGATCGGATAAACCACTATGTGAATGCTATAACCCTCACTCCAATTCTCCCTCAAAAGGGTTGAGAGTTTTGAGGTCAAAGAAGTCTGTAGTGTTGGTTCAAAGCCGATCAAATTTTACCGTTCTTTACCTCTACTGAGCTTGAAAAACATGTAAATTTGGATGTTGATTCTAATGAATTAATGGAATTGCCTTTTGGTTACTTCTCGCCTCGTGTTCAAAAATTAATTCAACAGGGACACTTACCAAAACAAATGCCAAAAGATAAATTTTAACTTTTTGAAAAACTATGGAATGCTAAAATTCAAACTCCAAACTCAAAAGAGGGTCTCAGGTTTGGTACAGTCGGACCAGTCGATGATTCTGAATTTTGCATGGTTGTTACTGGTGAGCCAGAAGAGGATTGCCTCGATATTGAGGATGACTCTACTGATCAACCAATAGAATATGCTTTGCCATAATTTGAGGAGGAAATTAAATCTACTGTTGATGAATTGAATGAGATTAACCTCGGGAGTGAAGAACGTCCCTGACCTACATTCATAAGTTCTCTGCTTAATGACAAAGAATCTGAAGAACTGATCAAACTATTAACTGAATTCAATGATTGCTTTGCCTGGAGCTATGATGATATGTAAGGACTATCAGCAGAGGTTTCAGTCCATAAACTTGGAGTGGACAAGAATATAACCCCGATAAAACAAGCTCCCAGGAGAATGCGCCTTGATATAAAACAACAAGTCATCGCCGAGGTGAAGAAATTGATAGATGCCAAATTTGTAAAAGAAGAACAGTACCCCACGTGGTTAGCTAACATTGTACCTGTTAAGAAGAAAAATGGGCAGATTCGTGTTTGTGTCCACTTCAGAGATTTGAACAAGGCATGTCCAAAGGACGAGTTTCCACTACCTATACCAGAGATAATGGTGGATATCACTTCAACACATGAAATTTCTCCTTCATGGACTGATCGTCGGGATACAATCAAATCAAGATGGCACCCAATGATGCAACACTAACAACCCTCAAATCACCGATTGGAATTTTCTACTACACAGTGATGTAGTTGGGCCTAAAGAACGCCGGAGCAACATATCAGCGTGCAATGATGAAGATTTTTGATGACCTCATTCACAACCAAGCAGAATGCTGGTCATCAAGAGTAAACAAAAAATAAACCATTTATATGATTTGAGGATCGTGTTTGAACGGTTACGATGATATGAACTAAAAATGAATCCCTTAAGTGCGCCTTCAGCGTTACCTCTGAGAAATTTGTGGGATTCGTTGTCCGTCATCGGGGAATCGAGATCGACCCGAATAAAATTAAAGCTATCTTGGAAATGCCTCCTCCTAAAACCTTGAAAAAATTATGTTCCTTCAATGGGAAGTTGGCATATCTGAGACTCTTTATTTCTAATCTCTCAGGTAGGTGTCAGCTTTTCTCGACATTAATTAAAAAAGACGCCAAATTTATTTGGGAAAAGAAATGCCAGCTGGCCTTTGAGGACGCTAAACAATATTTAATGACACCTCCTATCTTGGCAGCCCCTATCCCGGCAGCCCCTATCCCAGAGAAACTGTTGATACTTTATACCGCTACTTTAGATGACTCTCTCGGAGCCCTCTTAGCCCAAGTCAACGATGAGGGTAAAGAAAACAGACTCTACTACTTGAGTCGTCGCCTAATACCGACGGAGATAAGGTATCCACTTATTGAGAAGCATTGTCTGACATTAATTTTTGTCGCTCAAAATATTAGACATTACATGCTTTCTCATAAGATTACCCTGATCTTGAAAGTTAATCCGTTGCAATATTTGATGACCTGACCAACACTCTCCGGACGTTTAACAAGATGGTCAATGATCTTATTTCAATTTTATATAACTTTTGTTCCCCTCCGTGCTACCATGGGACAAATACTAGTAGACTTTCTCGCCGCACACCCACTGCTAGCTGGGTCCTCTCTCAACAACGAGTTACCAGACGAGCAAATATTACAAATGGAATTATCTAATGCACAACACAGGGAAATGTACTTCGATGGCACTTCATCAGCCAAAAAAGACAAAGGATCAGACACAGTTATACCAGGCAAAGCAGAGATTGGTTTGATTTTTATCACACCAGATAAGAGTACGATGAGGTTCTCATACCACTTGACAGAGCCGTGCACCAACAATGAAGCAGAATATGATGCTTTAATCACCGGGTTGGAAATGGAAATCTCAATGGATATAACAAACATTGCCATTTATGACGACTCCCAACTCGTCATCCAGCAAGTCGCCGGACAATACAAAATTTTGAAACCAAGATTAGCACAATACTATCAATACATGATGAAGCTTTTGGAGTAGATCCCTGATGTAACTTTCTACCGAATTCCTAGGGAAGATAATGCCCATGCCGACGCTCTAGCAAAAATTACTAAGGAAACGGCATGTCCCCTAGAGGATTCCATTGAAGTCACAGTGCAAGGAAGGCGAGTCTTGTCCCGGATCGACTTCAAAACTCTACACAAACTTGGAAAAGAAGAAACAATAAATGCAGTTGCAGACACCAACGAAGATTGACGCAAGCCATTAATAGAATATTTGCATACTGGAAAGCTGCCAGAAGATATGTCTAAGGTGCACCACATCACAAGAAGGGCCATGTCTTACGCCCTGATGGGAAGTGTTCTCTATAGAAGATCATTCGACCAAATGTTGCTGCGGTGTTTGAGCAGAGCCGAAGCACAGAATATTGTCAAAGAGGTACATGTTGGATTGTGTGGTGCTCACCAATCGGGACCAAAAATGAAAATGAAGATTAAAAGACTCGGATATTATTGGCCAGCAATGATGTCCAATTGCATGGATACAGCCAGAAGATGTCACCAATGCCAAGTGCATAAATGAAGATCAAAAGACTCGGGATGGATACAACCAGAAGATGTCACCAATGCCAAGTGCATGGGGTGGTCTTACACCAGCCTCCGAATGTGCTACACTCAACTGTTGCCTCATGGCCATTCGAGTGTTGGGGCACGGACATAATAGGTCTGATAGACCTTCCATCTTCCAACGGACACATGTTTATACTTGCAGCTACAGATCTCCTCTCCAAATAGGCAGAGGCAATACCGTTACGTGAGGTTACGACACAGCACGTCCTTCAATTTTTCAAAAGCCAAGTTGTCTACTGTTTCGGAGTACGGCGATGAATAATTTCCGACAATGGGAAAGCTTTCAGAAGCACAAAGATCAAAAATTTTGTTAGAACACATGGGATAGATTGGAGATACTCTACGATTTACTATCCCAGAGAAAATGGTCTGGCGGAGGCTTTCAACAAAACACTGATACATATTTTAAAGAACACTGGATGAAAACAAAAGGGATTGGCACAACAAACTATTAGAGGCCTTGTGGGCTTACCAGATGACTTTCAGGACTCCCACTCATTGTACACCCTATATGCCCGTGTACAGAACTGAGGTCATGCTACCGCTAGAAATCCAGACTCCATCTCTCAGAGTCGCCGTTGCCAATCAACTCACAATGAAAGAAAGTGCAAAACTCAGACTTGAAGAACTGGAGAGTCTCGAGGGAAAATGATTAGAAGCACAACAATATTTGGAGATTTACCAGGCAAGGATGGTACAAGCCCATGACAAATTTGTCCGCTCAAGGACATTCAAAGTTGGTGACCTCGTACTTGTGCACAAAAGGCCTATTTNTACACGTTGGTTCAGAATTTCAATGAACAAAGAACGAAACAACAAACCTTTAACAATAAATAAAATTTAAATCAAAATACTCACCAATAAATAAACAACAAAATAAATTTCTTTTAAAAGTCAACCAATTAAAATTATAACTTTAAATACATATTTTAAAAATTTAAATGTGATAAAAATCTATTGAGTGGATTCTCTCATTTTCAGAGTTTCTTACTCTTTGTGTGCGCAACACAACCACCTTTATCTGCATTAACTCTCTTCAAATCCCCGTGAAATTTTGCATTCTGCACAAAACCCCACAAAGCTCTACAAATCTTCTTCAACAAAATAAACATTTCCACATGACAAACTTCTGCAAATTCAACACCACAAGCTCTTTGTAAATTTCAAATTTCATTTTTGAATCAGTACCTAAATTTTGATTCTCATATTTTGAGGTAGATACCTAAATTTCAAATCTCTCCCTGAGATTGATACCTAAATTTCAATTCTCTTTTTTGAATTAGTACCTAAATTCAGATTCTCATCTTTTGAGGTCGATACCTAAATTTTGACTCTCTCCCTAAGACTGATACCTAAATTACAAATTTCATCTTCAAATCAGTACCTAAAATCTGATTCTCATCTTTCGAGGTAGATACCTAAATTTCGACTCTCTCTCTTAGATTGATACCAAAATTTCAATCTCATGTTTGAATCAGTACCTAAATTCTAATTCTAATATTTCGAGGTCGATACCTAAATTTCGACTCTCCTTGAGATTGATACCTAAATTTCAATTCTCATTTTTTGGATCATTACCTAAATTCTAATTCTCATCTTTCGAGGTTGATACCTAAATTTTGACTCTCTCCCTGAGATTGATGCCTAAATTTCAATTCTGATTTTTATAAAAGCACCTAAATTCTGATTCTCATCTTTCAAGGTTGATACCTAAATTTCGACTCTCTCGCTGAGATTGATACCAAAATTTTAAATCTCATTTTTGAATCAGTACCTAAATTCTGATTCTCATCTTTCAAAATCGATACCTAAATTTTGACGCTCTCCCTGAGATTGATACTTAAATTTCAATTCTCATTTTTGAATCAGTACCTAATCTCTGATTCGCATCTTTCGAGGTCGATACCTAAATTTTGACCCTCTCCCTGAAATTGATACCTGATAGCGACTTTATATATGCTTAAAAATATAGGTATTTAATACTGCTGTTAAGTGTACCAAAACTTAATAACAATTATAGATTCGATAAAGATGGATGTATAAAATATTCAATAAATCTAAAGTCACACTTATCAACGCAAGTATAGGTATCGCTGAAGTAATATAGAGCTCTAATGGAGTCCTTGATATCGATCCCATAGGGAGTAATATTAGAACAACGAACTAAGATATTAGAAAAATTAATATTCAATCGCAACAATGAAATTCAATTTACTTATCTGTCACTAATAGGAAATTGAAATAAATATGCAATTTTAATAACTCTTAAGTAAATAATTATACAAAAGAGGTTTTTAATGTGATATTCAATATCTGAGAAAGTATCCTTCTCATTGTCAAGAAATTATAGCGAATGGATAAAGTGAATCAGTTTACTTTGTATTGTGCCAATAAGGAGATAACCTATTCTTTATCTTTGGTCCAGGCATAAAGAATATTGACTAATCCTACGCTTGTTTACTGAATTTGCGGCTAGGCTGGGAGGATACCGGCTCTCACTTCGGAGCTCCCACGTTCCCCTCGCCTGAGGGCTAACATCTATACTTCAACACCCAAACGATAGGACCGAATTGGGGATTTTTGTCTTCCACTCTAAAATCTCTAATTATATGCCCGATAATTTTATTTCTTTATTTATTTGCACCCAACTTCCAAGGGCTTTGATCTCCCTGAATCTTGAGATGTAATCTTCACTTTAGTTGTAAAACTCAACATATTTTAACAGATCAATTGACCAGATTGTGTAATCTTCACTTTAGTTGTAAAACTCAACATATTTTAACAAATTAATTGGCCAGATTGGTAATCTTCACTTTAGTTGTAAAACTCAACATATTTTAACAAATCAATTGGCCAGATTGAAAATAAATTAAGATCGTAATCTTCACTTTAGTTGTAAAACTCAACATATTTTAACAAATCAATTGGCCAGATTGAAAGCAAATTAAGATTAAAGTGAAAAGATCATCACAATTTCTTTAACATTTTCATGGCTCACCAATTCAAATCACCTTTTCAAAAATCTCAAGACAAGGAGAAAGACGTTGAAAACTACTCAGATCTCATGGCGAAAACCCAATAAAACTCGAAATTCATATATAAAATAAAAGTCATACAAACTACAATAATAAATAAACTTATCTCTAATTACTCTTCAAGAAAATTCCTTGAAGTTCCTCTGAATCTCTTCCTTTCTTTACAGCACACATTCTTCAAAGTGGCAAGGAGGAAGAAATCTCTCACTTTCCCTCCACTCTTACAATCTCTCGAAAAATTCGTCACAATTTAGACTCTCTAGCAAACACTAATGGAACCTCTCCAAGCTTTAGGACCTTTCTAACATCCAGGACCTCCAGGCTCCCTCCAATTTTCAGCCAAAATCTTCTTTTAAAGTTATGGATGAGTTTTCCCAAGAGTTGCCTAAGCACCTCTCCAAAATTTGTCCTCATCCAATGCTTTGTTGGACATAACCACCGAGCTCACCGTCGGCGGCCTCGAGGGCGCCGTCGACGGGCTTTCTAAGTGATTTAATTATGGAGACTCGGGAAAAGTCCGTCGTCGGCGTGGTGGGGCTCGCCGTCGGCGCCCTAGTTCAAATTTTTACATTTTGGTCATTTTCACTCCAAATTTGCTCCTTTCTGAATCTTTTTGCTCCAATGACCCTAATTCATCATTCCTACAATAAAACATCAAAAATACTTTTCTTTAAAGTGCAATATCATCAAAAATAGTATAAAATAGGTATGAAAATCTCAACATATTTTCCTTTGATCAAAATTCCCCAAACTTAACTATTACTTGTCCTAAAGTAGTTTTAGTACTTTGTAAAAGTTATGATCTATTGTAGTAAAGTTTCAATTTAGAAGTAATATAAGTTTGATTTAGAGAAATATCATAGTGAGCCTTCAGTAAAGTTTTAATTCAGAAATACTATAACTTTGATTTAAGTAAATACCATAGTAAGATTTTCAGAGAAAATTCAAGTAATTGAATTAACTCTGTAGCCACAAGATTATCTAGTCATCAAGTTTAAGAGCTCTAGTCTTCTATTCATTTCAAAAATGACTATATGTTGCAATTTTTAGTCACGTAGAATATTCAAATGATAGGAACTTCATGGGAACACTACTAGCAGAATATCTAATCCATAAGTATAAGTTCAGGAATGTATTTAGGTTTTCCCTTTCGATAGGTCCAGTGAAGCCAACTTTTGATTAGGCATATCCTCAAGCTTCTCCTCACTTCCATATATATATTTTTTTTTCTTTTCTCTTTTTCATTGGGAATGCTTTCAATCCTATATATTTTTCTTTTCTTTTCAGGGATTGTTGTCAATCCTTTCTTTTTTTCTTTTTCAAGTGAGGATTACTATATCTGGATAGCTTTTAATGATTTTGAACTTCACCTCTCTTTCCCAAATATTAAAACTCAAAGTATTCCTTTACCTTATAAATATTTCATGGTTTTAACATCATTGAGCCCCAATCTTTTCTTCTCAAATAAATTTTCAGATTCTTAATACTTGAGAATATAGTTTCCTTTACTTTAAATAGTTAACTATAATCTTATTCGCTTATACTAAATATCTTAAGTTACAAAATTAATTTTCATTACAAAAATATTTCATTAAATCTACCATAATATTTAAATAGCAACAGGNGTTATCTATGTGGCCAAATGTCTATGACCGGGTCCAAATTTTGTAATTAACCTCAATATAATGAAAATTTTGTGAAAGAAATTTTAAACTTTAAATTTTCTTCTTTTCACTTTTGAGTATAATGTTCCACTAAATTAAACAAAACTCATACATAAAATAAACAATTCATTTCACCAAAACGAATTAAAATTTACTTTAAGAAATACTTTATTTTGTTCTTATTCATGACAAGTTTTGTCCCATTGATGTTTTTCTTGTCGTCTGCAGAAAAATGTCGGGACAGAGGCTAATCTGCTTTCCAGGATGGCTGGAGCCTCACACTAAATGAGGAGATGTCGCTGCAGGGCGGTACCATTGACTTCAACATGGATTTTAACTAGGTTGACATGGACTACAAAGGTCCTCTCATGGATGTAGTCAGCTGCAAAGAGAAAGAGGGATTGCCTTCACTACTGAGGGTGACTGCTAAAGATAATGTATCACACAAAGGTAAGAATGTGATAACAGAGAAAGATCCGATGGAAGGGCTCAGCCGTCTGCCTTCCATGGTGTCTACACCAGTTAGGGTCCTAGTAACCGCCAATGATGAACAACTGCCAAGTACTTCGCTTCGCAGGACGCAATGCAGGAATGCCAGCCGCAAGAAGTAGAGAGCTTTTCTACGACAAGAATGCAGACGTCAAAGAGAGACGAACAACTTGCTCACCCCTATTCCTAAGGGGTACATTTATGATCCAGACCTGAAAGAAACTTCTGCTAGCCTACCCACAACGGATGAAGAACCAGGGTTTATGACAGAGTCCGATACACTTTCAGTTTCAGATGTCTTATGCAAGGGATGCCCGACATGCAATGCTAAAATACCGGCTGGGACATCAGCCACGGGAACGTTCGTAGAATGCCCAAATTGCAATGTTCTACATTTACAGCATTTCAGTACATTGGAAGAGTATACTTCAAGCACCAATGGGTCTCAGAATTCAGATTTTATAATGGATGAACCATATGTCCCATTGGGGACAGATCAGAATGTACCATGGAGCCCAAGGCACACAACCCGCTAGAGGCCGAGTCTCATGCTCTAGATCAACCAGCGCCAATTTAGGTTCTTGCCAATGCTCGAAGAGAGAAACTTCCACGACAGCTGCCAACCCCTGGTATGATAGAGTACTACAAGATAAGCAAAGTAAATAAAAGAGAATTTGAGTTTTATGAAGAAGTTCAGGGAAAGTTCATCAACATACTGGAAGGCCTGGAGATGTATACCAGGGTTTTCTCCAAAAGTGATGAAAGAAGCATTCTGGACTGTATCTTTCATTTAAGAGATAGAGGCAGAGCGGGCTTTCTTATGGAAATAACATATTCTGAGCCAAAGAAATGGATGAGAGGAAAAGGAAGAATCAACATCCAGTGCGGCTATTGTTACAACTTCACAAATGACAGACAGGGAAATCCACCTAGGAACCTCAGACACGATAAAGTAGATCCGCTACTGCCAACGATAAAGTGGATGATCAAAAGAATGGTTAAATGGAATATTCTACCTGCTACCTGCATTTCCCATAGTTGTATTTTCTATATCTATGAAGAGGGTTATTGCATTCCTCCACACATTGATCATCATGATTTTGTGAGGCCCTTCTGCATGGTCTCATTTATGAGCAAGAGCAATATTTTATTTGGGAAGAAATTGATATCGTCGGCCCTGGTCATTTCAAAGGTTCTGTGGAGATTCCTCTACCAGTCGGTTCAGTACTCGTTCTTAAAGGCAACGATGCAGAGGTTGTCAAATATTGCATTCCAAGGGTACGACACCGTAAGGTGTCTGTGACTTTCCGCTGGATGGATGACAACTAAATGCCATATGGATTCCAGCTGGACCTGGAATTGGAAGAGCTACTGNTTTTTGCAGTCCTTCTCAAAATTTCTACTTCACCTGGTCTGTAACATTAGTAGCTTTCTACACATATAAATCGTTAGAGAAATTGTTGGGTAATGAAATTTTGAAATAAGTACAAAATATTAAACAAGCACAATATTTCCTAACACAACCACAATACTAAACAAAACAATTACAATTAAATAACAAGCACAATATTTCCTAACACAACACAATACTAAACAAAACAATTACAATTAAAATGCAAAATAAAAATCACATCACATTACAATCCACAAAATACTACTTAACATCTATTATACTACACATGCAAATTTAACTACCACATTAACTTTATAACAAAAATTAAAAATCGTCTGAGTCAACATAACAATAAAAATGAAAGTACAAACACACACAAACATTCATCTCTATTACAAAAGATCACAAAAATAAAAGTACAAGTACATCAATTACATTCAGATATCAAAACCCCAAACTATGTTTTCATCTCCTTGATCAGCAAGTGGATCAGGTGGATACTGAGTATATCGGGGGCACTCAGGAAAAGTAACATCAGGCTCACCTCTGTAGTGTCAGTTCTGAGCTTTGTAGTAAGCTACCACAAAATTTGAATGCCTCTGAAGGTACTGACTATCATAATCATGTTGACGTTCTAAACCTCCAATCCTTTCATTTATTAATTCTATGCTCTTTTGCTGCAAGGTCAACTCATTCATCAAATCAGTCAGAGTAAGGGAACTAGAAGGTGGAAGGTCATAACTTGTAGAGGGGACATCTCTACTAGTAGAAGGTTCATGAATCCTACTCCCAGTTTTCTATTTCTCATGGGATTCATAAGTTTTTAAATTAGCTTTACTATTGGGTTTCATAGAGTAAACCCATTCCTCATCATCTGCAGCTTCTACTCCAGAAAGTTGGCAAAGTGCATAAATGAGGTCAGGATGTCCTAGACCTCCACTTGTTTCACTCCTTGCCATAGACAATATATTCTTAAAAATAATTCTCCCCACATTTATATTTCTGTTATTCTGAATACAGAAATTCAGAATAGCTCTATCTCTACTTACCTCACTATGGTGATAAGTCGGTAACAAAGTAGAGGAAATAAAATAGTGCCACACTTTAGAGGTGGAATTCAGCATGGAAATAGAAAAATTTACCCATTCTCGTTGCTTAATCTTCCATGTTCATTTCCCATCAGTGAAAATGTTGATCACATCATTCAGGGGGCCTTCCATAGTATTGAAGGATTCATAGTGGCAGTTGTAAGAGTCTGGGACTTCATAAGAGGTGTTAATGCGGGTGGCAATAAATTCAGTAGAAAATCCCCGCACTTGAATGATTCCGTCTTCAGAATAGAATACGTTGGCATAGAATTCCTTCACAATATTTGCAGCAGCTTTATTAGTGGTGTAACAGAAGTTTTCCCACCTCCGCTCGATAATAACGTGTTAAATTTCTCCTCCCAGACTCCCAAAAACTCGATCTTGTATACATTTCTTTCCTTCAAATACTGAAGTAATCCTTGATTGAGCCTTCGCATTGATGAAGCGAGACTCATCGAACTCAAGTCGTCTCTTTTGTCGTGGAGCCATTTCAATCTAATCATAATTATAGAAAAATTCCAAAATATACTTCAAATATGCAAATAATGGCTTCCAAAAGTAATTCTAAGAGTTCAACACTAAGTTCCATGAATTTCTTTCCATTATTTTCTTCATATCCTCAAATTTTTTGGATCTCTTCAATGTGGAAGAAATTCATGGTGAAAATAAAATATTTTTAGTTTGGAGTGAAGCTCTTACCTAGAGATGATTAAACCCGGTGTCAAAATGCCTTGAAATCGCCTCGCATTCCAAGATCTCTCAAGCCCTAGGTCAAAAATCACGTTTTCCAGAGGAAGGGGAAGATGAATAGTGGCGGTTGACTGACAAAATTGCGGTTAAAGGTGTTTTTTTTGGATTTTGCCATCGACAGGGTATTCGGTGTCGTCGGTGTGCTCTATTGAAATTATATCCCTAGTCTTGGGAAAAGGCTGCCGGCGGCGGCGGCGAGGGCGCCTTAGACGGGCTCTATTGATTTANCATATTCTCAAATTTTTTGGATCTCTTCAATGTGGAAGAAATTCATGGTGAAAATCAAATATTTTTAGTTTGCAGTGAAGCTCTTAACTAGAGATGATTAAATCTGGTGTCTAAATGCCTTGAAATCATCTCGCATTCCAAGATCTCTCAAGCCCTAGGTCAAAAATCAAGTTTTTCAGAGGAAGGGGAAGATGAATAGTGGCGGTTGACTGACAAAATTACAGTTAAAGGTATTTTTTTGGGATTTTGCCATCGACAGGGTATTCGGCGCCGTCGGTGTGCTCTATTGAAATTATATCCCTAGTCTCGAAAAAAGGCTGCCGGAGGCGGCGTCGAGGGCGCCCTCGACGGGCTCTATTGATTTGGTTCAATTTCTAATTTTTTGCAATTTCGATCAATTTCAAGCCTCAACGACCTTCATTCAATCATTATAGACATAATTTTAAGTGATTAAACGATGTACTTATCACAATTAAACTTTCACAACACAAAACATCACATTTATATTTAAATTCTAAGAGTTACAATTTACTTTACATAACACACCTAAGTTTGGTATTTCTCAACTTCAATACATTAATTCAGCATCGCATNAAACGATGTACTTATCACAATTAAACTTTCACAACACAAAACATCACATTTATATTTAAATTCTAAGAGTTAAAATTTACTTTACATAACACACCTAAGTTTGGTATTTCTCAACTTCAATACATTAATTCAGCGTCACATTCCAAGCTGCAACACTCAAAACGCTGAAAACAAAACATCCTATGCTTAGTTTCAACTATACAGAGATCTAAAAACATAATTTAAAAAAAGGAAATGCAAAGTTCAAATCAAATTACATACATAGACAGACAGATAGTAATATAAATCTACTATTCATCAGATGCAATACTAGATTCTCTTCTGAGATCACCCATTGATTGTAGATGAACGAAGAGGTTGTAGAAGGGTCGGTTTGGAAATTCTTCAGTAGAATCCTCTTCTATCAATTTCATCCTCCACATCAGTTGTATCAAACTATCATCTAAATGTCTAGAGTGCTTAAAATATTTTTTCATCCTCCAGTCTAGATGATCGAAGAAATCGAAGATATTATTAATTGCATTCATGACATTTTGTAATTTCTTGATTCTGCGCAAGATCGCTAGAGTCTTGTCAGGAACTAAGGGTTGAATCGGCAGTGAATTCTGGGACGCTTGATATATCATATTAGTCAGGTGATTTTCATCTTCAAAAGCTGGGAACCTCTCAGTTGGGTCCAAAAGCTTCCAAAGTAGAAGTTCCTTTTCCCAATTTTTGTAGGATACTTGGAACTGACTGCAAAGTGAGAAAATTTTGGAAGGGTGTCCAAGCCCATTAGTTGATCCATGAACGATCAGGCCCAAAATCGACTTCATAATTATTGATCCAATATCGATCGGCAGTCCCAATTGGATGCAGTAATTCAAAATAGCACTTTCTTTAGAAACTTTACCGATATTCATTGTCGGTAACAGTTTTTGCAAAAATTAAGAAGTGCCAGTGTTTCAAAATGGGACTTAGGAATGTCGCAAAAAAACTAACATACCCATTTTCTCTCATTTCCCAGTCTTCTGTTTCATCCGTTAAATATTGGTAAATCTTATTCTTCTGATTTCTTATTGGGACAAAGTTGGAATAATGGCAGACATGAACGTTTTTGATCATTTATAATTCATTGATCTGTGCAGGCATGAAAGTTATCCATCTACCTCACACATAGACGACTCCCTGGTTGATTCCAAGAAAATTTGCATAAAATTCCTTCACCACAAGAGCAACCACGACGGCGGTAGTATAGCACAACACTTCCCATCTTCGCCGCACTATCATCTCTTCAATTACCATAGAGGGATTATTCAATCCGCGATTTACAAATCCTCATTCCTTGATTAATCTTTTCTTTGCCAGTACCTTGTTGAAGATTCCCTCCGCTTCCACATTAATAAACTTTCTCCAATTGAACACTCACATTCTAGGATTATAAGAGGAATTTAACACCATAGGAATGAAATTAGTGGAGTTTCACTTCATTTTTGGGGGAAATATGAACTTAGGAATCAAATTTAGGAGTTTAAAAGGGTAACTCCCGCCCAAAAACTGCCCATTCAAACTCCAGAAACCACCATCCTATCAGTCTTGCCGTCGACAGCGTGGAGGGTGCCGTCGGCAAGCCTTTAGTATTTATTTGCATGGACTCTCGGGAAAAACCTGCCATCGGCGGCGTTGATGGCGTCGTCGGCGCCCAAGGCAAAAATTGCACCGTTTCACTCTAGTCCGAATGCGTTCCAATTTTTCTTTATGGATCCAATTTTTATGATGATTCAACGGTAAATAAGAGTAGTAGAGCTTAGTACTACCACAAACTAACTTTAATTTCAAATAAAAACTACTATAATTGCAATAAAAGTAAAGATAACTATGGGTAGCGCTTGGTTTAACGTCGTCAGCCCGACCTATTCAGGTGTTATTCAGGTTGACTGATTATTATAAGTTTCAGGTGGTGGAACGAGAAGACTCGCCAGGTACGCTCTTACAGTTTTCAGCGTTGTCTTTCTTGTACTTTTATGCTATACTTTTGTGCTTATAAAAATTTGCATAGAAAACCAACACTATCAGGATAGCCAAAAAACCAAAACCAAAACTAAAATCGAAAAGATTAAATTCACCGCCACAACATTCAAAATATAAAACAACTCAAAATTTAATCACAAACATCACAAAAAACTAAAATTGCAACTAAATTAAGATGTCTCTATCGGATGATCGGGAATTCCTCAGAGGAGGTAGCCTACGGTTGCTAACGAGTCTTCCCACGGTCTAAATGAAATCATGGAATTTATTAAGTTGAGTTTAGTAAGTTCATTTGGACTAAGTGAATCCAATAGAAAATAGTGGTGCCGAAACGAGTGAACTGTAGGATCCTAACTGGTGTCGCTCTAATCAACTTTAATATGCCCCCATAAAATTTAAAGAACTTCAACCATAGGGCCTCCTGATTTGACACTATAACTTAACACACTGGATAACTTAAACTCGTCACGATTAGGACCTTTGAGCTAGCATGGTGGGCAGCATGACCATCTTCGACAGCAAAACATGTCTTCCCCAGTTAAACTAATCTTCCTTCCTTAGACTTAAATAACAAAGCCATAGGACTTCGAGGCTGCTTGATTATGCAACGTAAATCCTCACCTTATCTTTAGGACTTTATTTAGCCCTGATATACAATATAAGCCCTAACTTGTCTTAGGATTCCAAGGTTGTCGTTCGTCATGACCTAAACCCTCATATATTTCAAGCTATTTGTGTGATCGTTTCACACGAATGTAAGCCCTAACTAATAAAGTTGACAGGGTGAAACACCTAAATATTTCTCCTCAAAACTGAAGTCAAACATTAGGATAGCTTGAGAAGTTACCGAGGTTCTCCTCTGGATCCATGACATCCCCTAGTTCCTCCTCCTTTGGACTCTACAACAAAATGTTAAAATTTGAACCAATCCCCTTTCACACCTCTACGTCTGATCTCATTGAAAAGTCCTACCCTTTAAAACTCCTTGAAGATAATATTTCTCCATTTTTATCGAGTGTCTTCTTAGGTGACTTTGGTCATTTAAGATGTAATTAACTATAGGGGCCTGCCCTTATAGGAAGCATGTCCGAACCCAGCTTAATATAAACCCTATTTAATTCTTTGTATTAAATAGGAGAACTTGTTGGAAAATATAAAGGTTTCACAGACCAAACAGATGTCATATCTTCCTTAATTTATTTGTTCGAGCCTCATCCTCAAGTCTTGTGTTTATCAATCGGAATAGATACAAGATTTGAGGTACAATGCTCTTTCATTTAAAGTATGAAAAATATAGGGTCAGTTTGATTTCATATTTTTCTAAAACTAAATATATATGTAAATTAAAACTTCCTTCTGAAGCGGGCGACGAGAATTTGATTCCGGTGACCTACAGCTTCTTACGGGCAACTCCCCTCAAACCAAAAATAACGCTAACACTACTCTCGTCTCTCTTTCGCTAACTCACTCCCCTTCTCTCTCTCTCTCTCTCTCTCTCTCACGCCACCCTTTTTTTAACTCTTCAAGTCTTCTTCTTTTTTTTAGGCTGCCTCCTTCAAAAAAAAATTCAAAATTCTCTCCAAAATTCGCTCCTAAAGTGAACTCTTTTAAATTCAAAAGATGTATACTTTGATCCAAGAGTCATATCCCATCATAAAAGAACCTTCCAAATTATCTAGATACATTTAATTACTCTAAGAGGTGTGTAGAACAAGTGTCCCTCTAAAAATTCGCACAAAATTTATTTCAAACCACCTTAATTTGAAAAAGTCATCCCTGATGCATCATGTGCTGGTTCTATGAATTTTGGCGCATCATGCGTCGATCTGGTGTATCATGCACCAGAATCTCAAAATTTGTTATTTTGGTTCTAAATTTTGTCCTTTTGACCATTTTTGCTCCAAATACCTAAAAATGATATAACTGCAACAAAAATACAAAAATACCATTCTTAAAGTGCAATATCACAAAAAATAAACATAAAATAAGTACTTAAAATAGTACATTATTTTTTTTTTGAAATAACGTACCTCATCAAGATGCCCATGAATTTCTGTCAACCCGGGAATGTGGTATCCATCGACTATGAACAACTTCACAACCAAAAATTCCCCTAAAATTTCATAGCATGGAGTATTCATAGTATTAAAGCAGTCTAAAATACCTTCATCAGAAACCCTGTAATTCTTCGTTTTAACATATTCCCTCTAGTATCAGGAGGAAGGTTTGCTATTTCGTATGTCTTAATCCTTAGCACCAATTAGGGTTCCTAAACTAACCTAGGCTTCAT
The DNA here is from genome assembly GCA_002079205.1 of Phalaenopsis hybrid cultivar. Taxonomy (NCBI): domain Eukaryota; kingdom Viridiplantae; phylum Streptophyta; class Magnoliopsida; order Asparagales; family Orchidaceae; genus Phalaenopsis; species Phalaenopsis hybrid cultivar. Next base: position 443,931 of record JXCR01146563.1, on the reverse strand, counting down.
TACTNCTCGCCATCGGCAGCGTGGAGGGTGCTGTTGACAAGCCTTTAGTATTTATTTGCATGGACTCTTGGGAAAAAACTACCATCGGTGGCGTTGATGGCGCCGTCGGCGCCCAAGGCAAAAATTGCACCGTTTAACTCTAGTCCGAATGCGTTCCAATTTTTCTTTATGGATCCAATTTTTAGGATGATTCAACAGTAAATAAGAGAAGTAGAGCTTAATAATACCACAAACTAACTATAATTTCAAATAAAAACTACTATAATTGCAATAAAAGTAAAGATAACTATAGGTAGCGCTTGGTTTAACGTCGTCAGCCCGACCTATTCAGGTGTTATTCAGGTTGACTGATTATTAAAACCTCTTTAAAATTTGGTCTTTTACCCTCAAAATATGGTTTTAATCTGTCCATTTACTTTAAATCAATTGCCAATCTTCTGATCTTCAATTTCAACAGCTCCGTAAGTATAGACTTGAGTCACAATAAAGGGTCCTAACCAACGAGACTTCAATTTCCTAGGGAATAACTTCAGCCTAGTATTGTAAAGCAAAACTTCTTGTCCTGGTTCAAAGTTCTTCTGTTTAATCTTTGATCATGCCATAACTTTAGTTTCTCCTTATAAATTCTGTCGTTATCATAAGATTCATTTCTTGAATCATGCCATAACTTTAGTTTCTCCTTATAAATTTTGTCGTTATCATAAGATTCATTTCTTATTAGTTTCTCCTTATAAATTCTGTCGTTATCATAAGATTCATTTCTTAATTCTTCTAATTCATTTATTTATAACAATCTCTTCTTACTAGCATCTTTCAAATTATAATTGAATTCCTTAATCGCCCAATGTGATTTATGCTCCAATTCTACTAGTAAGTGACAAGTCTTTCCAAAAATCAGTATGTAAGTAGTCATTCCATTTTATAAGCAGTCCTGTAAGCCCATAATGTGGTATCCAGTCTAGTAGACCAATCTACTCTACTAGGGTTCACAGTCTTTTCACGTATTTGTCTAATCTCTCTATTAGAAACTTCTGCTAACCCACAGGTTTGAGGATGATAGATAGTAGATATTCTAGGAATAATATTAAATTTTTTTGCCAATCTCTGAATGTTTTTATTCCTAAAATGGGATCCTCCATCAGTGATAATCATTCTTGGCATTTCGTATTTAGTGAAAATATTTTTCATTAAAAACCTTGAAACACTTTTAGCATCACAACAAGGTAAAGCTTGTGCTTCAATCCACTTAGAAACGTAGTCTACTGCAATTAATATATATATAAGTTCCCAAATGAAGGAATAAATGGTCCCATGAAATCTAATCCCTAAACATCAAGGATCTCAACTTCTAACATGAAATTCGAGGCATTTCATTTCTTCTAGATATATTGCCTACTTGTTGACATCGATCACAAGTTTTTATGTATCTATAAACATCTCTAAAGATAGTAGGGCAATAAAATCCAATTTGTAAAATTTTATAAGCAGTTTTATCAATCCCAAAATTTCCCCCAAATTCAGAATCACGACATTTCTAAGTGATTAGCTCAGTTTCTTCATAAGGTACACATCTTCTCATAATCAGATTCTTACATTGTTTATATAAGTAAGGCTCATACCAAAAATATGCTTTCGCATCATGAATGAATTTCCTTTGTTGTTGCAGTGTCAGCATAAGTGGAAAAAATATCACTTACAATATAATTAACAATATCAGCATACCATGGTATTTTCCACTCATTAATATTATAAAGTTGTTCAGCGAGGAAACTGTCTGTAATTTGATTGTCGGTGTCAGATAATTCATGATTTTCTAATCTTGACAAAAGATCAGCAATTTGATTATCAGTTCCCTTTCTATCAATAACCACAAGATCAAATTCTTGAATCAAAAGTATCCATCTAATTAACCTTGGTTTGGCATCCTTTTTTGCATCAGATATTTAATAGCAAAGTGATCAGTGTGCACAACACATTTAGCTCCAATTAAATAAGATCTAAATTTATCTAAAGCATACACAATGGACAGTAACTCTTTTTTAATAGCAGTATAGTTAATTTGTGCATCATTAAGAGTTTTATTAGCTAGTATATAACTTTAAAAATCTTTTCATACATTTCTCCAAGGACAGGTTAAATAGCATAATCACTAGCATCACACATCAGTTCAAAGGGTTTCTCCCAGTTAGGTGAAACTATAATAGGGGCTGTGATTAACTTTTTCCTTTAATAACTCAAAGGCATTTAAATAGCTTTCAGTAAATTCAAATTTCTTGTCCTTTTCTAAAAGTTGGCATAGAGGTTTAGTAATTTTTGAAAAATCTATAATAAAACACCTGTAAAAACCAACATGTCCAAGAAAACTCCTAACCTCTCTTACATTAGCAGGAGGTGTTAGTTTAAATATAAATGAATTTTTGCAGGGTCCGCTTCCATACCATCTTCCGAAATTTTATGCCCTAACACAAATCCTCCTGCAACCATAAATTGACATTTCTCCCAATTAGAACCAAATTAGTTCTTTCGCATAACTCCAAAACTTTTTCAAGATAATTTAAGCATGCGTCATATGATGTTCCAAATACAGAGAAATCATCCATAAATAATTCCAATCCATCAACAATTAACTTACTAAATATAGACATCATACATCTCTAGAATGTTGCAGGTGCATTACATAATCCAAAAGGCATTCTTCGAAAAGCAAAATTTCTAAAAGGACTAGTAAATGTTATCTTTTCTTGATCATTATGAGCAATAAAAAAGGCATTGTTCTAAACGCAAAAGTTCCAAAAGGACTAGTAAATGTTGTCTTTTCTTGATCATCAGGAGCAATAGAAATTTGATGTAACTAAAGGACTAGTAAATGTTGTCTTTTCTTGATCCTCACGAGCAATAGGAATTTGATGGTAACTAGGTATATCCATCTAAAAAACAAAAATATTTGTGCCCAACAAGTCTATCTACTATTTGGTCTAAAAACCATCTAAAAAGCAAAAATTATTTGTGCCCAGCAAGTCTATCTACTATTTGGTCTAAAAAGGGTAAAGAGAAGTGATCTTTCTTGGTGGCAGTGTTTAATTTTCTATAGTCAATGCAAATACGCTACCCAATAACTTGTCTGATAGGTATTAATTCATTATTTTCTTTTGCCTCAACAGTCACTCCTCCTTTCTTAGGAACACAATGAATTGGGCTTACCCACGCACTATGTGAAATAGGATATATAATTCCAGTGTCTAACCATTTCAAAATTTCCTTCTTAACTACTTATTTCATCATCGGGTTTAATCTCCTTTGTAGATCAACTCTCGGTTTATATTGAATAATTTTGTGCATACAGATCGAAGGACTGATTCCTTTAATATCAGCTAAGGTCCAACCAAATGCATCAGCGGATTTAATCTCCTTTGTGGATCAACTCTTGGTTTATATTGTTCATCTAATATAATCCTGTGCATACAGATTGAAGGACTGATTCCCTTAATATCAGCTAAGGTCCAACCAAAAGCTTTATTTTCTTTCATCATTGGGTTTAATCTCCTTTGTGGATCTACTCTTGGTTTATATTGTTCATCTAATATCATTATCATTGGGTTTAATCTCCTTTGTGGATCAATTCTTGGTTTATATTGTTCATCCAGTATAATTCTGATCGAAGGACTGATTCCCTTAATATCAGCTAAGGTCCAACCAAAAGCTTTTTTATATCTTTTTAATGTATCTAACGAAGGACTGATTCCTTTAATATCTGCTAAGGTCCAACCAAAAGCTCTCTTATATCTTTTTAATGAAGGACTGATTCCTTAATATCAGCTAAGGTCCAACCAAAAGCTTTCTTATATCTTTTCAATGTATCTAACAGCATTTGAATATCAGCTAAGGTTCAACCAAAAGCTTTCTTATATCTTTTCAATGTATCTAACAGTCTTTGCTCTTGCAATTACTAAGGTCCAACCAAAAGCTTTCTTATATCTTTTTAATGTATCTAACAGTCTTTGCTCTTGCTGATAAGGTCCAACCAAAAGCTTTCTTATATCTTTTCAATGTATTTAACAGTCTTTGCTCTTGCAAATCGTTTAATTATGAAGATATAATAACAGGTAATGTAGATGAGTCTCCCGAAAAAACATACTTCAAGTGGCTAGGAAATAGTTTCAACTCAAGTTTAGGTGGTTTTATAATTGACGGAACTAGATTTTTGTCAGCATTTTCTGTAATATCCAACATCTCAAATCTTTCCTGAACATAATCTAATTCTTCATTTTCTAATTCGTCCAAAATAACTTCATCACTATCTTCAAATTTTTCTTTCTTTTCAAAATATTCATTAAAATATTCATTCAATAGATGTTCACTAATTTCTATGCAAAAACATTCATTATCTCTTTCAACAACAGGGTATTTCATAGATTTCGCAATGTTAAAAGTCACTTCTTGACCAATTATCTCTTTCAACAGCAGGGTATTTCATAGATTTCACAATGTTAAAAGTCATTTCTTGATTGTTAACTTTCATAGTTAATTCTCCTTATCTCTTTCAACAGCAAGGTATTTCATAGATTTCGCAATGTTAAAAGTCACTTCTTGATCATTATCTCTTTCAACAGCAGGGTATTTCATAGATTTCACAATGTTAAAAGTCACTTCTTGATTGTTGACTCTCATAGTTAATTCTCCTTTTTGAACATCTATCATAGCTTTTCCAGTAGCTAAAAATGGTCTTCCTAAAATGATAGGTATTTCTTTACCTTCCTCCATATCTAAAACAATAAAATCCAAAGGTGTCGGCGCTATTTCGGGGGTTGGAGGGGAGTTGCCCGTAAGAAGCTGTCGATCACNTTGAGATGTCAAAATAGACATTGCATCAGAATCATGAATACTAGCTACTCTCTTAGGATTTACCCTTTCAGACTATTGAAAATTATTAGTAGCCATTTCTTCAATTAAAAAATATGCTTCATGTTGGCGTTATTTAGGGTTGGTTTGTGGGGTTGCCCGTAAGAAGCTGTCGGTCGCCAGAATTGATACCCTNTTTTTAATGATATTGCACTTTAAAGAAAGGTATTTTTTATGTTTTGTTGCAGGAATGATGAATTAGGGTCATGTCAGCGTTAATTCGGGTTGGTTTGTGGGGTTGCCCATAAGAAGCTGTCGGTCGCTGGAATCGAAATCCTGTTGCCCGCTTTGGAAGGACGTGAAAGTATGAAATCAAACGGACCTCATATTTTTTATAGTTTAAAATGAAAGAGCATTGTACCTCAAATCATGTATCTATCCCGAAGGATAAACACAAGACTTGAGAATGAGGCTCGATCAAATAAACTAAGGAAAGTATGGCGTCTTTGGTCTACGAAACCTTTGTATTTGCCGACAAGTTCCCCTATTTAATATAAAGGATTAAATATAGTTTATATTAAGCTGGGTTCGAACATGCTTCCTATAAGGGCAAGCCCCTATAGCTAATTACATCTTAAATGACCAAAGTCACCTAATNTTGCCGACAAGTTCCCTTATTTAATATAAAGGATTAAATAGGGTTTATATTAAGCTAGGTTCGGACATGCTTTTTATAAGGGCAAGCCTATAGTTAATTACATCTTAAATGACCAAAGTCACTTAAGAAGACTCTCGATAAAAGTCAAGAAAGTAGTTAATTACATCTTAAATGACCAAAGTCACCTAAGAAGACTCTCGATAAAAATCATGAAATATACATCTTAAATGACCAAAGCCACCTAAGAAAACTCTCGATAAAAATCAAGAAATATTATCTTGAAGGAATTTCAAAGGGTAGGACTCTTCAACGAAATCGGGCATAAAGGTGTGCAAGGGGATTGGTTCAAATTTGGAACATTTTTTTATTGTAGAATTTAAAGGAAGAAGGACTAGGGGATGTCATGGATCCAGAGGAGAACCTCGGTGACGTCCCAAGCTATCAAATGACTAGGGGATGGCATGGATCCAGAGGAGAACTCCGGTGACTTCCCAAGCTATCCTAATGTTTGTGAATCCAAAGGAAGAAGAGCTAGGGGATGTCATGGATCCAGAGGAGAACCTCAGTGACTTCCGAAGCTATCCTAATGTTTGGCTTCAGTTTTGAGGAGAAATATTTAAGTGTTTCATCCTGCCAATTTTATTAGTTAGGGCTTACATTTGTATGAAATGATCACACAAATAGCCTGGAAGATGTGAGGATTTAGGTCGTGACAAACGGCAACCTCAGAATCCTAAGATGAGTTAGGGCTTATCTTGTATATCAGGGCTATGCAAAGAATAAGGTGAGGATTTACGTTGCATAAGCAAGCAACCTTGAAGTCCTATGGCTTTGTTGTTTATATCTAAGGAAGGAAGATTGGTTTAGCGAATCCTAAGACGAGTTAGGGCTTATATTGTATAGCAGGACTATGCAAAGGCCTAAAGATGATTGACAAACAACAACCTCAGAATCCTAAGATGAGTTAGGGCTTATATTGTATAGCAGGGCTATGCAAAGTCCTAAAGATAAGATGAGGATTTACGTTGCATAAGCAAGCAACCTCGAGGTCCTATGGCTTTGTTGTTTAAGTCTAGGGAAGGAAGATTGGTTTAGCTGGGAAAGACAAGTTTTGCTGTTGAAGATGGTCGTGCTGCCCACCAAGCTAGCCCAAGCTCCTTCCGTAANGGGGGGGGGGGGGGGGGGGGGGGGGGGGGGGGGGGGGGGGGGTAGGATAGGGGATGCCTCTACTAGATTGGTTGTCTCAGATTCGGGGAAGAAAATGCTTGAACCTTTGACTTTGTATGATTATCTTTTTGTCCCTCCGAGATCTTATGAATATAATGATTGTGATTTTGTCTATATTTTAACTGTTTTTGGTGATAATGTAACTGGTTGTGATCAATCTAGATTCAATCTCGATCCCCAAAAAGATCCTCAAATCATACTCAAGTCCGGTGAACTCGTTGTCAAGTCCAAAAAAGACATCAATAATACTGCTTACGACAACACAGATAACGAGGAGCCAATTCTCAAGCATCATGGTACGTCGTTTGTCATCAACTTAGATCTTTTCGATGAAGAGGAAAAGATATCGAAAGATTCAACAATGATATCTCAAGAAGAAGAAATCACAGAAGTTAACTTAAGGAGCGGAAAAGTGTTACCACCAAGAACAACTCCAAGAGACAAAGGAAAACACATAATGACTCGAGAAGAGATACCCCCACCTCCACCAGTGAAAGAACCACATGATCAAGATAAAATTGGAGGAGCATACAAAGTAGACTACAATGTGCTAGCTCATCTTAGGAAGTTGTCGGCCCGATTAAGCATCTACGACGCTCTGATCCTGTTAAAAGAGATCAGAGAGTCTCTGGTAACAGCTTTGCTTGACCCAGAAATTTACTTAGGTCAGTTGACCAGCACATCCTCAGATGAAGTTTGCTCGTTGAAAGAATAGTCAGGGGTAACCTTCAAAGATGAAGACTTGCTGCTAGGTACCGCCGACCACAATAGTCCACTCTAAATCTCCGTCAACATCGACAGATTTGTGTTATCCAGAGTTTTAGTGGATTCTAGAGCATCTCTTAACTTGATGAGCCTACGGACATTGGCCTATTTGGATATTGAAGCTCAAGAGCTTACTCTTAACTTGATGAGCCTACGGACATTGGCCTATTTGGATATTGAATAAGAGCTTACGACCGATAAAATGATGTTAAGAGGATTCAACTAAAAGGGAGAAAGAGCCCTCGGATCATTTAGNTATTCTTTCAAGGATGAAGCTATACCTAAAATATTCAGGAGTTTGATGAAGAAGCCAGAATTCAAACTACCAAATCCAAAGAAGACCGAAGAGGTGGATAAGAAGAACGAACCAAATTATTGCCCATACCACTGGTTGCTTGGGCACACTATAGAAAAATGCTTCCTCTTTAAAAACGGGCTCGAGAGAAACCTCAAGGAAGAGAACATAACAATCCTAAAAGATTATTTAAGAGAACCTGAAAAAGGTTCCATAAACATGATTTTGGCTGAGCCAATCTCCCCATTTGATCCATATATTGGAACAGATGGATGGAGTACAACTTGGGATGAACTTAAGAGGGTCCTTAATCAAATTAAGGATTCATCGAAACAAGCTTCAACGAACACTGAAGAAGGATGGAATGAGGTATGGAGCAGATCATCCAAGAAAATACTGAACAAGATCCAGTCTGTATCAAAACAAGCCTCCATTCAGAGTCCGCAACATACCATGCCCGAGATGAAGGTTTTGTCAGGAAAGCCGTCATCGTCAAGGACAAAGAAGAATAATAAAAGCGTCATTATGAAGATTGATAACACGGGGCGGGGGGGGGGGGGAGGATAGGGG
>JXCR01146563.1:362344-395059 GCA_002079205.1 Phalaenopsis hybrid cultivar | reverse complement strand
GTAAAACTCAACATATTTGAACAAATCAATTGGCCAGATTAAAAGTAAATTAAAATAGAAGTGAAAAGATCATCACAATTTCGTAAACATTTTCATGGCTTCACCAATTCAAATCACCATTTCACAAATCTTAAGACAAGGAGAAAGACAGAGAAAACTACTCAGATCTCATGGGGAAAACACAACAAAACTTGAAATTCATATATAAAATCAAATTCATACAATCTACAAAGCTCTTATATAATCAAATTCAACAAAACTTGAAATTCATATATAAAATCAAATTCATACAAACTACAAAGCTCTTATACAAACATACAAACTACAAAGCTCTCATAAAATCAAATTCAACAAAACTCGAAATTCATATATAAAATCAAATTCATACATACTTATCTCTAATTTCTCCCCAAGAAAACTCCTTAAAGTTCCTTTGAATCTCTTCCTTTCTTTACAGCAAGGAGGAAGAAATCTCTCACTTTCCCTCCACTCTTACAATCTCTCGAAGAATTCCTCATAATTTAGACTCTCTACACTCTTTTTACACTTCAATTTGGAGTCTCTCCTCCTCTATTTTCGGCCAAAGTTTTCTCTTTAAAGATGTGGAAGAGCTTTCCCAAGAGTTGCCTAAGCACCCCTCAAAAATTCATCCTTATCAAATGCCTAATTGGACATAACCGCCGATCTCGCCATCGGCGGCCTTGAGGGCACCGTCTGCGGGCCTTCTAAGTGAATTATTTTTGGAGTCTTGGGAAAATCTCGCCGTTGGGCTCGCCGTCGGCGCCCTAGTTCAAATCTTCTCATTTTGGTCCTTTTCGCTCCAAATTCGCTCCTTTTTGCATCTTTTTGCTCCAATGACCCTAATTCATCATTCCTGCAACAAAACATCAAAAATACCTTTCTTTAAAGTGCAATATCATCAAAACCAGTATAAAATAGGTATGAAAATCTCAACATATTTTCCTTTGGTCACTATTCCATTGCTTTTGGTGTTGTTGAGTTGATGCTTTGTAAGTTTACTCTACTTGGTGTTTGGGTGAAGTGTGTTGTTGATACACCTAAAATATATAGTGTTTAGACACATTTTTATACCTATTTTTGAGATATTGCGCTTTAATGGAAGGTATTTGTGTGTCTTCTTTCAGGTACAAGTAAAAGGTGAAAAATGATAAAAGGAGTGAAAAAGGATCAAATTTGGTGCAAAAAGGTGAAAATTGTGCTAAAGTGTTTTGGCGCTTAAGTGCCAGATCCGACGCTTAAGCGCCAGCAAAATAGAGAAGGCCACACCTAAGCACCAGAGGCCCTGCGCTTAAGCGCCAGAGATAGTTATATGACGGTTTACTTCATTTTATCAAATTTTGAATGGACATTTGAGGCACCTATTGGCTAAAGAAGGTGGTTATGACCACTAGAAATGAACTTGTGATAAAAGGACTTAAGAAAAGAGACATCTTTTGGAGAATACATCAAATTAAGGAACATTTTAAAGAGTTATCAAGGCACCTCTTGGAGATTTATAAAAGAAGGAAGTTGATACTTTTTGAAGTGTGCTTGAAAGTTCTAAAAAGTGTTGGAAAGGGGGAGTTTTTGAGAGAGTATTGGAGAGATTTTTAGGCACCACAAATTACTTTATCCTCTTTTTTTTTATTTTAATTTTGGGAGTCAAGAGTGTTGTAAAAGAGAAGAGATTCAAAGGAACTTCAAGAGTTTGGTGGAAGATTTGAGATAAGTTTTTATCTTTTGTTATTAAACTACTTTTGGTTTTAATCGAGACTTCTTATTGGTTTGATAATAATTTTTACTTTTAAACTAAAGTGTGGTTTTATTTTCTCCATGGATTCTAAGAAGTTTTTTTTTTCTCCTGAAAATTATAAGCAATTAAAAGTGTTGGATAGAAGTTGTGGAGAGTATTAATCTTTGTTATTGGAAGAAGTTGTGAACATTTAAATCCATGTACTTCATTTACTTCATGATTTGGCCTATCCAGATGTTAAAATTTGTTGTGAGAACATGTAAGAACCGGGCTGGTATGTCTCCATCAACAATTGGAAAGAATCACATGAGGTTATATGAATGAGAATGTAATTCATATGATTTAGTGCAAATAAATAGGAAAATAATCTTTGAAGGGTGTAGAGTTAGAGGACTTTAAAGTGATAGGCTAAAGCCCCTAACTTTGTTTATTATTTTAGGTTCTGATACAAGAAGTCAGCCCCTAGGTGGAGGGAATTGAGGGAACTCTAGAGTGAGAGCTGGTATCTTCCCTGCCTAGCCGGTCTTCAGAACTATTCAAACTTTAAATTAGCCAATGTTGTTTATAGCATCTCTAGTAAGGGTAAAGAATATTATTTCTCCTATTTGGCACAACACAATTTGCATACTTCAACAACAAAATTCCTATACTTATTGCTGATTCATGATAAGGAGAAAGATATTTTCATATTAAGTACTTTTCTTTTACATAAACTCAAGTTTTCTTTAGAAGTTTTATTGTTTTATAAAAATATCAAAAATACCAAAAAGAAATGAATTTTACTTTTTGAGTAAATATCTATAGTTTAAATAATTGTCTTTTTAAAAATAGAAAGTTTATGCATATTGCGTATTTCCTTGTGGGTTCGATATTCAGGTCTTAATAAAAAATTCCTATATTACTTGATAATGATACATATACTTGCGTAGTATCCCAATCTATATATAAATTAACAATTTTAATTCTTTTTTTTTCCAGAATCAAGTTTTTAGTTATGTTGCAAAGTAAGAAAACATAAGTGAAAAATATTATCAAAGACATTGTTATACTGTGCACATAAGCAGTTATTGGGGATCAGCTGTCACTTTCTTGGGCTTTGGTGTTTAATTTTTGGTTGTTTCATTAGCTAGATATAATGGAGGTTTCCTATGAAAGAAGAAGAAAGGTTGATAAAAATTTTGAAAATTTTAAGAAAGCCTTTGAATGGATAATAGCTGATATTAAAGGAATCAGTCCTTCAATTTGTATGCATAAAATTCATATGGAAGAGAATTGCAAACCCAGGGCTGATCTTCAAAGGAGATTGAATTTTGAAATGAAAGAAGTTGTTAAGAAAGAAATTTTGAAGTGGTTAAATGCTGAAATTATCTACCCTATTTCAAATACTGCATGAGTTAGTCCAATTCACTGCATTCCTAAGAAAGGAGGAGTAACTGTGACTGTGAGTGAACATAATGAGTTAATAACTAATAGGCAAGTTGAAGTGTGGCGAATATGCATTGATTATAGAAAATTAAACTTTGCCACTAGGAAAGATCATTTTACACTACCCTTTCTAGATCAAATGTTGGATAGACTAGCTGGGCATAAATACTTTTGTTTTCTGGATGGATATATTAATTATCACCAAATACAAATGACTCTTAAGGATCAAAAGAAAACAACTTTTACCAGTCCTTATGGTACATTTGCTTTTAGAAGAATGCCCTTTGGTTTATGTAATGCCCATCTTAATTTCAAAGATGTATGATAGCAATTTTTTGTGATTTAATTGAAAAAGGTATTGAAGTATTTATGGATGATTTTTCATTGTTTGAAACTTCATCTGACTCATGTTTAAAACATTTATCAAAAGTTATTAAGCGTTGTGAAGAAACAAATTTAGTTCTTAATTGGGAAAAATGCCAATTTATGGTAGTAGGAGAAATTGTATTAGGACATAAAATATCAGAAAATTGTATGGAAGTAGATCTTGCTAAAATTAAAGTGATAACTAATTTACCTTATCCAACAAATGTAAGGAAAATTAGGAGATTTTTATGACATGTTGGATTCTACAGATGATATATTAAAGACTTTTCAAAAATTGCTAAGCCATTATGCCATTTATTGGAGAAAGATACAATTTTTAATTTTAATGAAGAGTGCCTAAAAGATTTTGAGTTATTAAAAGAAAAATTAGTCACTACTCTAATTATAGTTTTACTAGATTGGGGAAAACCTTTTGAACTGATGTGTGATGCTAGTGATTATTTTATTAGAGTTGTTTTAGGACAAAGATATGACAAAATTTTTAAAGTAATTTACCATGCTAGTAAAACTCTTAATAAAACCCAGATTAATTATACAACTAAAAAAAGAGTTATTAGCAATAGTATATGCCTTTGATAAAGTTGGATCATATTTAATTGGAACTCATTGCGTAGTGCATACAGATCATTATGTTATTAAATACTTAATGAAAAAGAAGGATGCTAAACTAAGACTTATGAGATGGATTCTAATTGTAGATAGAAAAGGAAATAAAAATCAAATTGTTGATCATTTGTTCAGGCTTGAGTTAGAAAAACCACTCTATTTTGAAAAAGAAATTAATGAACAATTTTAAGATGAAAAATTGATCAATATTAATGAGTGGCATGTTCCGTGGTATGCAGACATTGTGAACTTTCTTGTTAGGGATACTATACCCTATGGAATGACATACTAACAAAACAGGAAATTTATTTCTAAAGATAAAACTTATTTTTAGGATGTGTCATTTTAATATAAATAAGGAAAGGATCAAATTATTCGACTATGTGTACCTTTAGAAGAGACTTATGAAATTATCCAAAAATGCCATAATTCTAAATTTGGTGGACATTTTTGGTGTTGATAAAACAACATACAAAATTTTACATTCTTGATTCTATTAGCCTACTATCTTTACAAATGTTAATGCTTATATTAAAACTTGTGATAGATGTCAAAGATTAGGCAATATTTCTAGAAGAAATGAGATGCCCCTCAATAATATGCTAGAAGTTGAAATATTTGATGTTTGGGGATTTGATTTCATGGGACCATTTATACCATCTTTGAGAAATTTATATATACTGTATGCAGTGGACTATGTATATAAATGGACAGAAGCTGTTTCTTTACCTCCATGTGATGCTCAAAGTATTGCAAAATTTTTTAAAACAAACATATTTTGTAGATTTGGGATGCCGAGAGTTATCATAAATGATGGCGGAAGTCATTTCAGAAATGCTATAATGGAGAAATTATTAAAGAAATATCATATAAACCATAGAATTGCTACTACTTATCATCCTCAGATAAGTGGTTGGGCTGAATTATCCAATCAAAAAATTAAAAGAGTTATGGATCTGTGAATCCAACAAAAATGGATTGGTCAGTCAAACTTGACTATGCTTTGTGGGCTTATATGCTTATCATCCTCAGACAAGTGGTTTGGCTGAATTATCCAATCTAGAAATTAAAAGAATTATGCGAAAAATATGTGAATCCAACAAAAATGTATTGGTCAGTCAAACTTGACTATGCTTTGTGGGCTTATAGGACTGCATACAAAACTCTTATAGGAATGCCCCCGAATAGGCTAATATTTGAGAAAGCTTGTCACTTACCAGTTAAACTTGAGCATAAAGCATATTTGGCGATTAAGGAGTTCAATTATAATTTGAAGATGCTGGTGAGAAAAGATTATTGCAATTAAATGATCTTGAAGAGATAAGGAATGAATCTTACGAGAGTCTTAAGATTTACAAAGAAAAGATGATGATGTGGCATGATCGAAGGATTCTTACTAAAAAATTTTCAGCCATGGCAACAAGTATTGCTATATAATGTAAGGTTAAGATTATTTCCAGGCAAACATAAGTCTAGGTGGATGGGCCCATTTGTTGTGATAAAAGTTTATCCTTAAGATGCTGTGGTGTTTAAAGTGAATGGTCATATACTGAAACCTTATTTAGTAGGGAGCAACATAAATTTAACAGTCAAATAATGTTGGGTTAACCAGAATAAGTACTGATTACGTCGGGCTGACGGCGTCAAACCAAGTGCTTTGTGGGAGGAAACCCATAGTTATTAGTGTGTTTTGCTTTAAATGTTGTTCATGTAAGATTAAGAAAATTTGGGGTAGTATTTTTTTAGACTATTATGTGTTACTAATGATTTTAAGACGTTATTTAGTGATTCAAACATGCTAAAATGAGAATTTGGACATTAATTTAACTGGTGCAAAATTGAGCACAACCGCTTAAGCGCCAATATTCAACGCGTAAGCGCGGGAGTTAAAAACCATGTGCAAAATTTGGATTCTAAAAGGTTTAACCGCCAATTGGTTGACTAAAAGGTGTCAAAGTAGTTTTAGGACGTGTATAGGAGTTACTAGAGGGATTTAGGCCTATAAATAGATGGGTTTTGTGAAGGAATTTCACCCCTGATCATTTTCAGCCCTAAAGTCTAAAAGAGGAGAGATTTTGATAAGTGACTTTCATGGGAGATGGATTTGAAGAAGAAGGAAGAGACTATGAGGAAGAGATTCATTAGTCAAAGTACACAAGAGATGTATAAATATTTCTTAGCCGTTAGTATTGAAGGAATATAGAAAAAGTTCAACAAAATTGAGACTTTCATGGCATTATTGAAGACAAAGTTAATTAAGGTTCATGCACATCTAGAGCATATTAGATGGAAATTGAAAATGCAATTTAGGCATACTAGTTATATAGAGGAAGCGGATAAGGAGATGTATCTTAAATAAAATTGGATAGAAGAAGATAGTATCAGAGGATGTCACCACCTCCATTTTATCAACTTTATATTCTGATTGCTCCCGGAGAGACTAATGAAAGACCGGAGTTTGTCCCAACAAATGAAGAATGGAACTAAGTTTAGTGTTAGAGTTTGTTTGTTAGGAGTCACTGTTTAATTTGTTAAGTGTTAAATACTGTTTTTAGAGTTTATGTTAGTTTGTTTAGTGTTTGTATTTAGAAAGATTTTCTCATCCGAGACCATTTAGAGTGAGAACTAAGTGTTATATGTATTTGTACTCATTTGTGAATGAATGTATATGTTTGTTTTTGTGAAAATTTGTGTTATTTTAGTCTCGAATTGAATTAGTTATAGTGGAGAATTTTGAGAAAAGGAGAGTTAAGGGAGAGAAAAATAGTCATTTAAGTGTTATAAGACCATTTAGGGGTGATATACTTAGGCTTATAGTGCATTTTACTTAAGTTCAAAAATATCAAAAAATTGTGCACTGGCATCTAAGCACCACATTCTCGTTCTTAAGCATGATGTAACCCGAGAGGCAGGCGCCTAAGCTCCACTTATCCGCGCTTAAGTGTCGGTTCACCAAAACCGGTTCACGAACAATTAAAAGTAAAAAATAACCCAAAAAATTGCCATTTTTTCTCTAGTCATCACCTTCAACATCTCGAGTTTGCAATTTGGAAGTCTAGGGCAAGCTATTTTGTGGAGATTTCTGATACACCTAAAATATATAGTATTTTTAGACACATTTTTATATCTATTTTTGAGATATTGTGCTTTATTGAAAGATATTTTTGTGTTTTTCTTACAGATATAGGAAAAAAGGGTGAAAATTTCTTAAAGGAGTGAAAAAGGATCAAATTTAGAGCAAAAAGGTGAAAGATGTGCAAAAGATTTTTGGTACCTAAGCGCCAGATCCGGCGCTTAAGCATCGATTAAGTAGAGAAGGTTGCGCCTAAGCGGCAGAGGCCCCGCGCTTAAGCGCCAGTGGCAGTTATTGGACGAGTAAATTTGGTTTCTATAAATTTTGAAGGGATTTTTGAGGCACCCATTGGCTTAATAGGTGGTTATAACCACCATTATCATGAAAGGATGCAACTCTTGGGGAAGTACATCGAATCAAGACATATTTTGAAGAGAAATCAAGGCACATTTTGGAAAATTATAAAAGAAAGATGAGAGGACTTTGAAAAGAGTCATGAAAAGGTCCAAAAAAGTGTAAGTCCTGAAAGTATTCGAATGTTTTAAAAGTTCTCATTTGGGGAGTTAGTATTATAAAAGAAAGAAGAGAGGACTTAGAAAAGAGTCCTGAAAATATTGGAAAGTTTTGAAAGTCCTCATTTGGGGAGTTAGTTTGATAGAGATTTTCAGGCACCACTTTTACTTTTATTTTATCCTTTTTGTTATTTTATTTTGAGTGATTGTAAATAGAAGAGAATCAAAGGAACTTCAAGAATTTGGTGGAGGACTTGAGATAAGTTTTCATCCTTTTGTTTTGAGACTACTTTTAGTTTTAATTGAGACTTGTTGTTGGTTTAAGAATGATTTCTTCTTTTAAGCTAAAGTGTGGTTTTTCTTCTCCATGGATTCTGAGTAGTTTTCTTCATCTTTCTTCTTACAATGATAATTAATTAAGTTGTGGACGGAGTTGTGGAATGTATTGATCTTCAATGATGGAAGAAGTTGTGATGATTTAAACTGTTTTGGATGGAAGTTGTGGAGAGTATTGATCTTTAATGTTCGAAGAAGTTGTGATGATTTAAATCAATGCACTTCATTTACTTCTTGATTTGGCCAATCCAGATGTTAAAATTTGTTGTGAGAACATGAGTACTTCATTTACTTCTTGATTTGGCCTATCCAGATGTTAAAATTTGTTGTGAGAACATGTAGGAATAGGGCTGGTATTATCTCAGTCAACAATTGGAAAGAATCAGATGAGCTTGTATGAAATGAGAATGTAGTTCATATGATTAAGTGCAAATAAATAGAGAAATATTCATTGAAGGGTGTAGAGTTAGAGGACTTTAAAGTGAGAGGTTAAAGCCCCTAACTTGGTTTATTGTTTTAGGTTCTGATACGAGTGTTAGCCCCCAGGTGGAGGGAATCAAGGGAACTCTAGAGTGAGAGCTAGTATCTTCCCTGCTGCCCCACTTTAAAGTGACAGGTTAAAGCCCCCAACTTAGTTTATTATTTTAGGTTCTCATACGAGAATGTTAGCCCCCTGGATGGAATTGAGGGAACTCTAGAGTGAGAGCTAGTATCTTCCCTGCCTAGCCGGTCTTCAGAACTAATTAAACGTTAAATTAGCCAATGTTTTTTATAGCATCATTAGTAAGGGTAAAGAATATTATTGCTCCTATTTAACACAATATAATTTGCATACTTCCACAACAGAATTCCTATACTTATTACTGCTTCATAACAAGAAAAAAGATATTTTCATATTTAGTGTTTTTCTTCTACAAAACTCTAGTTATCTTTTTAAATTTTTATTGTTCTATCCAAATATTGAAAATACAAAAAATACTTAAATTTTCATTACTGTAAAAATTATCTTTAGTGTAGATAATTATCTTATTATTAAAAATAGAAAATTTGTTGTTCAATAGTGTTTATTGCATATTCTCCCTGTGGGTTCGATATTTAGGTCTTTATCAAAAAGTCCTATATTACTTGATAACGATACTTATACTTGCGTAGTATCCCAATATATATAAATTAAAAGTTAAAATTCTTATTTTTTTTCAGGATCAAGTTTTTGGTTTTATTGCAAAGGAAATAAAAGTGAAATACAATCTGAATTATTATTGTACTGTGCATATTAACGGTATCCAGGGATCAAGTTTTTGGCACCGTTGCTGGGGACAAATTGATTTTAAAAGAAAATTTTATTTTTAGAAAGTCTTATTTAAACTTTAAGTTATCATATCTTATCTTCTTTTGATTTGTTTATTTTATTTTAATTTATTATATGTTAATGTATGCATAGTTCAGGTTCTGAAGGACTAGTTCCCTACGATTCTGGATTAGAAAGAACTATTAAAAAAATTAGAAAACCAAAAAAAATATATAAATTTTGAAAAATCCAAAAAAATTACTGAAATGGCAAACCAAAATAATCAAAATGCTAAAATTCATTAGGAGTTTAGACCTTTAAGAGATTATACCCTACTGCAGATGAACTTCATTATAGTATTCAAAAATCTGCTGCAGTGGCTAATTCATTTGAGCTTAAACTTACTATTATCCAAATGGTATCAAATAATCAGTATGGGGGATCACCAACTGAAGATTCAAATTTACATTTTGCTAATTTTCTAGAATTGTGCGCTACAATTAAATATGATGGTGTATCAGATGATGTCATAAGACTTAGGTTATTTCCTTTCTCACCAAGGGATAAAGCTAAGATGTGGTTGAATTCGTTAGTACCTGGATATATCAGAACTTGGGGTGATTTAGCACAAAAATTCCTTGCTAAATATTTTCCACCATCTAAAACTATAAAGCTTAAAAATGATATTACATTTTTTAATCAGTTTGAAGGGAAATCTATTTATGAAGCATGGGAAAGATTCAAAGAACTCTTTAGAAAGTGTCCACACCATGCTATACCAGATGGGTTAATAACTCAAAATTTTTATAATGGATTAGTTGGATCTCTTAGATCAATTATCGATGTCGTTGCTGGTGTTTCATTAATGTCAAAACCATTTCACGACTCTTATGCTTTAATTGAAGAAATGGCTACCAATAATTTTCAATAGACTTCTGAGAGGGTAAATCCTAAGAAAGTAGCCAATATTCATGAAACTGATGCATTTACCATGCTAGCAAATCAAGTTAGTGCAATTTCAAGGAAGTTAGACCAATTTGGAATGAATTTTTCTCAACCAATTTTCATGGTTGAAGAGAATTCATTAGGTCAAATGGTAGATTCTCAAGCATCATTAGAAAATTTAAATGATAAATAATGAAAAATAGCCCATATTCAAATTATTATAACTCAGGTTGGAAAGAACTATCCTAACTTTAACTGGAATAACAATTTGGGTGGTAATAATCAGCAATGGGGGAACAACCAAGGAAACCCATTGAGAAACTGGAACAACCATGGGAATAATAATTATAGATCTACTTATCCTCCAAGTTTCAACAGTAATGCACAGTTTAAGGAGAAGAAGTTGTCTATAGAAGAAGTGGTGTCATAAATGGAAAATCAATTACAAAGTCAAGGAGCTACAATTAGAAATATTAAGAATCAAACTTGGGCAAATTGCAAGTTCATTAAGTAATAGATCCCAAGGAACACTTCCTAGTAATACTGAATCAAATCCAAAAGAACATAATAAAGAACAAGTAAAAGCCTTTCAACTTAGAAGCTGAAGAGAGTTGGAAGGTAGGATTCAAAAAGAAATTGAAGTAGAGAGAGAAGAAATTGAAGAATCAAAAGAGGACACTCAAAAAGATTCTGAGAGACCTATTTCTCCACTAAAAATTGATTTATAAAAACCACCACCTCCATTTCCTCAAAGACTTCGTCAGCAGAAGTTGGATGAACAATTTTTAAAATTTTTAGAAATACTTAAGAAGCTTACAATTAATATTTCATTTGCTGAAGCCTTAGAACAAATGCCGAGCTATGTAAAGTTTATGAAGGATATTCTCAACAGGAAAAGGAAGTTTGAAGATAATGAGACTGTTGAACTTAGTGAGGAGTGTAGTGCGACAATTTAGAAGAAGCTTCCTGAAAAGCTTAAAGATCCTGGTAGCTTTACAATTCTATGTGCAATAAGTGACATATTTTATGGGAATGCTTTATGTGATTTAGGTGCAAACACTAACCTTATGCCATTATCAATATTTAAAAGATTGAGATTAGGAGAAACAACCCCTACTACTGTAACTCTGCAGTTAGCAGATCGTTCGATAACATACCCTAAAGGAGTTATAGAAGATGTCCTAGTGAAAGTGGATCAATTTATCTTTCCTGATGATTTCATTGTGCTAGATATGGAGGAAGATAAAGAGATACATATCATTTTGGGGAGACCTTTCCTAGCCACAGGAAGAGCAATGATAGATGTGCAGAAAGGGTAATTAATAATGTACATCAATGATCAAACTATTTCTTTTAACTTTTAAAAATAATGAAATACCCTGCAAAAGGTAAAGATAATGAATGCTATAGGATGGATGTTATAAGATATTTAAGTGAATGCCATTTTAGAACTACTTATGAAGAAAAATCTGAAGAAAAAGATTTGGAACAAGAGCAAGAAGAGGAATTAAATCAATGTGAAGATCTTTTTAAGGAAAATTCAAACTTTTTAAGGAAAATTCAAACTATGTTTGAGAAAGTTTTGAAGTTTTGGACACGATAAACAAAGATAAATCATTTTGTCCAACTTTTAAAAAACCTCCAAAACTAGAGTTGAAGTTACTTCCTGATCATTTAAAATATACCTTTTTAAGAGATTCCTCTACTTTACCAGTTATAATTTCCTCAAAATTAACGATGAAAGAAGAAGAAAGGTTTATGAAAATTCTGAAAATTTTTAAGAAAGCCTTTGGATGGACAATTGCTGATATTAAAGGTATTAGTCCTTCAATTTGTACCCATAGAATTCATATGGAAGAGAACTACAAACCCAAGGCTGATCCGCAAAGGAGATTGAATCCTGTTATGAAAGTAGTTGTAAAGAAAGAAATTTTAAAGTGGTTAGATGCTGGAATTATCTACCCTATTTTAGATAGTGCATGGGTTAGTCTAATTCATTGTGTTCCTAAGAAAGGAGGAGTATCTGTAACTGTAAATGAACATTATGAGACCTACTAGACAAGTTACAGGGTGGTGAATATGCATTGATTATAGAAAATTAAATCTTGCCAATAGGAAAGATCATTTTTCATTACCCTTTCTAGATCAAATGCTGGATAGACTAGCTGGGCATAAATACTTTTATTTTCTGTATGGATATATTGGTTATCACTAAATTCAAATATCTCCTGAGGATCAAGATAAAACAACATTTATGAGTCCTTATGGTACTTTTGCTTTTAGAAAAATGCCCTTTGGTTTATGTAATGCCCCTACTACATTTCAAAGATGTATGATGACAATTTTTTGTTAATTAATTGAAAAAGGGATTGAAGTATTCATGGATGACTTTTCAATGTTTGGAACTTCATTTGACTAATGTTTAGAACATTTATCCAAAGTTCTTAAGCGCCGTGAAGAAACAAATTTAGTCATTAACTTGGAAAAATGCCAATTTATGATATTAGGAGGAATTGTGTTAGTACATCAAATATTAGAAAATGGTATGGAAGTAGATCCTGCTAAAATTCAAGTGATCGTTAATTTACCTTATCTATCAAATGTAAGGAGTTTTTTAGGACATGTTGGATTCTACAGACGATATATTAAAGACTTTTCAAAGATTGCTAAGTGTTTATGCCATTTATTGGAGAAAAATGCAATTTCTACTTTTGATGAGGAATGCCTAAAAGCTTTTAAGTTATTTAAAGAAAAACTAACCATTGCACCAATTATAGTTTCACCAAACTGGAAACAATTNATTTATTTTGTGTTGATTTGGACTATGTACTATGTTATGTTTGGGACCTTTTATATTGTTATTGTGATGTTGAGTTTTGTTAGTTTTAACATTCTTGGGTAGTAACTGTTGATGTGTGTTTAATACTGTTTTAGTTAGATTAAGATTGACCTTGATTTTATGTCTTTTGAAAAGTTTAAAAATCTAGCTAACTTAGATCTTAAATTTAAATTTCTGAAAATGTTGCCCTGTAATTTTCTTTTATCATGTTAGTTTGTTTGTTTTTATGCTGAGATCGTGAAATCAAGTTAGTGTGTTAGTTTACTTTTATGTTATACCCACTGCTTAGAAGTCTATTGAATCTCTAAATATTAAATTGAAATGAAATTATTGAAAATTTGATCAAAAATTAATTTTACCCGTGTTTTTAGTTTTATACTTGTATCATTAGGGTTTAAAAATTCCTATTAGTATGCTATTTTAAATTTTCATTCCTGCTGATATATATCTGATGCCAAACTATTTAATCTTTTAAAAATTTAAGTTTGGGCGGAATGAAAAAATATTTTCAAAACTGGAATTTTATTTGTTCTCAAATGTGCTACAAGTGAATTTGATTTTATTTTCAAAACTGGAATTTTATTTGTTCTCAAATGTGCTACAAGTGAATTTGATTTGAAAAGAAAAAAATTTGATTATGTATATGAAGTTATATTAGGGAAGTAAAATTTGATTTTAGAAATAGTAAGAAAATTTAGTTAAAATTTTTAGTAATGAAGAAAAAATTTAAGTTAAAAAGTTTTTAGATGAGAAAATGATTAATATAAGTAACTATCTTTATNTTTTGATAAATTTAGATCATATTTAATTGGAACTCATTGTGTAGTGTATACATATCATTCTGCTATTAAGTATTTTATTAAAAAGAAGGATGCTAAACCTAGACTTATAAGATGAATTCTTCTTTTGCAAGAATTTGATTTCGTAATATTAGATCGAAAGGGGATTCAAAATAAATTTGCTGATAATTTGTCCAAGCTTGAATTAGAAAAACCACTCTGTTTTAAAAATGAAATTAATGAACATTTTCCAGATGAAAAATTGTTCACTATTAATGAGTGGCATGTTCCGTGGTATGCCGACATTGTGAACTTTATTGTTAGTGATATTATACCCTATAGAATGGCATACCAATAGAAGAAGTAATTTATTTATGAAGCTAAGACTTTTATTTGGGATGACCCATTTTTATATAAATAAGGAAATGATATGATTATTTGAAGATGTGTACCATCAGAAGAAACTTATTAGATTATCCAAAAATGTCATAATTCTAATTTTAGGGGACATTTTGGCGTTGATAAAATAACATACAAAATTTTACAATCTGAACTTTATTGGCCTATAATTTTTAGAGATGTTAATGCTTTTATCAAAACTTGTGATAGATGTCAAAGAGTGTGCAATATTTCTAAAAGAAATGAGATGCCCCTCAATTATATGCTAGAAATTGAAATATTTGATGCTTGGTGATTAGATTTCATGGGACCATTTATACTATCTTTCAGAAATTTATATATTATGTTAGTAGTGGACTATGTATCCAAATGGATAGAAACTGTTGCTTTACCTCGATGTGATGCTCAAAGTGTTGCAAAATTTTTTAAAATGAATATATTTTGTAGATTTAGGATGCTGAGAGTTATCATTACTGACGGGGGAAGTCATTTTTGAAATGTCATAATTGAAAAGTTATTAAAGAAATATCATATAAATCATAGGATTGCTACTGCTTATCATCCTTAGACAAGTGGTTTAGCTGAATTATCCAATCGGAATCATAAGATTGCTACTGCTTATCATCCTCAAACAAGTGGTTTGGCTGAATTATCCAATCAAGAAATTAAAAGAATTATGAAAAAATATGTGAATCCAACAAAAATGGATTGGTCAGTCAAACTTGAATATGCTTTGTGGCTTATAGGACTGCATACAGAACTCCTATAGCAATGTCCTCATATAGGCTAATATTTGGAAAAGCTTGTCACTTACCAGTAAACTTGAGCATAAGGCATATTGGGCGATTAAAGAGATCAATTGTAATTTGAAAGATGCTGGTGAGAAAATATTGTTACAATTAAATGAGCTTGAAGAGATAAGGAATGAATCTTATGAAAGTGCCAAAATTTATAAAGAAAATACGAAGATGTGGCATGATTGAAGGATTCTTACTAAAAATTTTCAGCCAGGGTAACAAGTTTTGCTATATAATTCAAGGTTAAGATTATTTTCAGACAAACTTAAGTCTAGGTGAATGGGCCCATTTATTGTGATTAAAGTTTATCCTTATGGTGCTGTGGATATTAAAGATCCTGAGTCTGAGAAAATATTTGAAGTTAATGGACATAGATTGAAACGTTATTTTATAAGGGATCAACATAGGTTTAATGATGGAATGATGTTGCGTCAATCAGAGTAAGCACTGGTTATGTCGGGTTGACGACGTAAAATCAAGCGCTTTGTGGGAGGCAACCCATAGTTATCAATGTGTTTTTATTTTGATTCTTGTATTATGTGTGATTAACAAAATTTGGGGTAGTATTTTTGAGACTATTATGTGTTATTATTGATTGTAGGACTCTATTTAGTGATCTAGACATGTTAAAAATTTGGACGTTAAGTTGACTAGTGCAAAAATGTTCACTGGCGCTTAAGCACCAAATCCAGCGCTTAAGCATGGTAGTTTAAAAACATGTGCAAAATTAATATTCTAGAAGGGAAAACTACCTAGAAGTTTGCAATAACGTGCCAAGATAGTTTCGAAACGTGTCTAGGAGTTATTGAAAAGATTTAGGCCTATAAATAAAAGGGTTTAGTGAAGGAATTTCACCCCAGATCATTTCTAACCCTAAAGTCTAAGAGGGAGATAAATTTTAAGATGATGTCTTCATGGGAGATGGATTTGAAAAAGGAGGAGACCATGAGGAAGAAATTCATTATTCAAAGTGCAAAAGAGATGTATAATGGTTTCTTAGTTGTTAGTATTGAAAGGATATCAGAGAAGATCGACAAAATTGAAAATACCATGTCTGTACTGGAGACTAAGGTATTGCAGATTCATGCACGTCTTGAGCATATCGAATAGCAATTGAAAATGCAATTCAAATACATTAGTTATATAGAGGTAGCGGATATAGAGATGTTTCTTAGGCAAAAGTGGATTGAAGAAGATTGCATCATAGCACATCACCGTCGTTCGTTTTATCAACATTATATTCCAGTTGCCCCAGAAAAGACTAATGGAAGCCCTGAATTTGTTCCTTCTAATGAAGAATGGAAATAAGTTTTATGTTTGAAGTTATGTTTTTTTGTGTTTAAATTCGTTGACTTTAAGTGTTTTAGTGTTTAAGACTTGCTTTTAGTGTTTGTGTTACTTAGGTGTTTAATTGTGAAAGATCGTTAAGTGTTTGTATTTAGGAAAATTTTCTCATCCAAGATTATTTCGAATGAGAACTAAGTGTTCAAATGTATTTGTACTCGTTTGCAAATTAATATAAGTTTGTTTGTGTAAAATTTTGTGTTATTTTAGCATGGAATTGAAATAGTTATTAAGGAGAATTTTGAGATAAAGGAGAGTTACAGGAAGTTGAAAATAGTCATTTAAGTGCTATGAGACTATTTAGGGGTGGTTTACTTAGGCAAAGAGTGCATTTTACTTTAATTTAAAATTTTTAAAAATCGTGCGCTGGCGCCTAAGCACCACATCTCGCGCTTAAGTGTGAGAAAACCCGAGAGGCAGGTTCCTAAACGCCACTTACCCGCGCTTAAGCGCTAGTTCATGAAAATCGATTCGCAAACGGTTAAAAGTGAATTTTTGAGCTAGAAATCACCATTTTTAACACCACTGTCACCTTCTGTCTCTCGATTTTGCGATTTTTGAGGGCTAGGGGACATCTAAAGTGAAGATTTCTTGGTGGAATCAAGTGAAATTTGCTAGATCCACGTTCTTTAAGTTAAGAGCTTTACTTCTATGTAAAAATTTTGGATTTTCACCATGTATTTTGAGCACATTTGGAGAAATTTGAAAATTCACTATTCATGGTGAAAAATGAAGAAAAATCTATTGAAATTGCACGGGAAGTTTAGTTTGTGCTTTTGGAAGCTTAATTTAGTAATTTAAACTTAATTTTTGAAGTTATTATAGGAATTTATCAAATTTGTAGAATGGCACCAAGAATAAAGAGGAGATCCAAAGCCCCTTTCGATTCAAGTAAATTTGTTAGTTCAAAAGCTCAAGATCGGTATAGTGATCCGTTGCAATCACGCAAACTGATTCAGGACTGATGTTTTAGAAATCTGGGTGGAGATGTGGAAGATTTAATTGTTTGCCGACAGTGGGAAAAATTATGTTCTTTCTCTGCTATGGCAGTTATATATGTTGTGAGGGAGTTCTATGCAAATCTCCCTAAGCTGAAGAAAATTGAGTCATGGTTCAAGGGAAGTTGATACCTTTTTCGCCAGAGGTAATTAACTTGTTTTACCTTTTACCACCAGATACGTTATGATTTTATGCAAATTATAGTACTACTGAAGAGGAATTAAACGAGATTATTTCTTACTTGACTGTTGATAGAGGACTTTGGAAGATAACTAATGAAAGTAGAGTTAACTTCCCAACTTCAAAGTTATGTGCACCTTCAAAGGCATGGCACTATTTTATTTCTGCTCGTCTGCTTTCGACTAATCATATCAGTGAAGTGATGAGAGAAAGAGCGACGTTGAACCATTATATTTAAGAGGGAAAGCTAGTCAACATTAGAGCTTTGATTTGTCAGACTATCATCAGTTTTGCTACATCTGTTACAACTGCAAGTCTGAGATTTGCTTCCTTGTTCTTTTCTTTGTGTGAGCAGGCTGGAGTTAAATATGATAGCTAGGAGGAAGCGTTATTACCTCTAAAGCCCATCACTAAGGTGAATGTGAAGACTTATTCTGAGCATTCAATTTTTGGCTAGAGAGGAGGATTTTCTAGAAGCTATGGAATGGAGATGTCAGCTACTTATACCTCTGCTGCTTCTACATTTAGACCATCTACCTCACATGCTTCTACATCTCAAGATGAGTCTACTGATACCTAAGATGAGTAATTACAGAAGATGATGGATAATATCAATTTTACCGCCAATAAGGTACAAAATTTAGAGCNCTTTTTTAGAATTGTGATGTGTGAGACTTTTATTTTTAATTATATTGTAATGTTTGTGTTAGTCAGTAGTTTATTTTAAAATTCAAGGGTAGTAGCTATTGTGAGTTTTATGATTTATTTAGTTTAGAACTTAACTATATTATATATTTGTTGTAAAGTTGAAAATCTAGATAACTTAGATCTTAAATTTAAATTTTTGAAACTGCTACCATGTATTTTTCTTTTATCATGTTAGTGTGTTTGTTTTTATGCAAAGAACGTGAAATCAAGTTAGTGTGTTAGTTTACTTTGATTTTTATACCCACTGCTTAGAAGTCTATTGACTCTCTACATGTTAAATTGAAATGAAAATATAGAAAATTTGATCAAAATTAATTTTACTCTTGTTTTTAGTTTTATACTTCTATCATTAGCGTTTAAAAATTTCTGTTCTTATGTTATTTTAAATTTTCATTCATGTTTATATATATCTGATGCTAAACTATTTAATTTGTTAAAAGTGTAATTTTAGGGGGGGATGAAAAATATTTTCAAAACTAGAACTTTCTTTGTTCTCAAGTGTGCTACAAGTGAATTTGATTTGAAAAGAAAAAAATTGATTATGTATATGAAGTTATAGTAGGGAATTAAAATTTGATTTTAGAAATGAGTAAGAAAATTTAGTTAAATTTTTTAGTAATANAAAAAATTGATTATGTATATGAAGTTATATTAGTGAATTAAAATTTGATTTTAGAAATGAGTAAGAAAATTTAGTTAATTTTTTTAGTAATGAAGAAAACTTTAAGTTAAAAAGTTTTTAAATGAGAAAATGATTAATATAAGTAACTATCTTTAGTAAGAAAAATTGAATTTTTGAAAAATTTAGATAATTTGGACTTTTATTTTTATACTTAAATTTNATAATTTAGACTTTTATTTTTAATACTTAAATTTTTTTATTAAAATAATTTTCAAAACTATTATTATATTTATAAGTAAAAGACTAATATCAAGACTTTGCTTTAAGAAAGGAGAAGTGGAATTCAAAATCATTAAAGGCCTATCCAAATATAGTAATCCTTGCTTGTAAAGAAAAAGAAAAGAAAAAAAAGAAAGATAAGAAAAATAACNGAGAAGTGGAATTCAAAATCATTAAAGGCCTATCCAAATATAGTAATCCTTGCCTAAAAAAGAAAAGAAAAAAAAGAAGAAAGAAAAGAGAAAGAAAAGAAAAAAGAGAAAGAAAAGAAAAAAAAAAGAAAAGGAAAAAGAGAAAAAAAATAGGAAGGAGAAGCTTGAGGATTAGTGCCTAATCAAAAATTGGTTCTACATTTGATCTTTTTAAAGTATAAGACTTGAGAAACTCTTAAGCTTATGATATATTATAGTAAGTAAAATTACTTTTAATGAAAATTTTTAAGTGGAGATAATAAAAAAACTAAATTCTAAATTTGGAAAATCTACAATATATTTTCGAATTAGGTAGAAACTCATATTTTCATCTTTCTTAACATTAAGAATTTCTAAACTTTAAGTTGGTCACATTTATTGAATATTTTTTCTAAATTAAACTGCTATATTTCTAAATCAAAATTTTAATAACTCTTAAAGAAACTCATATACGTATCCTACATATTTAGTTTTTAAAGATTGACGTGTCACTTGAGGACAAGTATCATTTTAAGTTTGGGGGTTTTTGATACACGTAAAATATAGTGTTATTAGACACATTTTTATATCTATTTTTGAGATATTGCACTTTAGTGGAATGTATTTTTGTATTTTTCTTGCAGATACAGGTAAAAAGGGTGAAAAATGCTTAGAGTGAAAAAGGATAAAATTTGGAGCAAAAAGGTGAAAAATGTGCAAAAGAGTTTTGGCCCCTAAGCGCCAGATCCGACACTTAAGCACTTGTTAAACAGAGAAGGCCATGCCTAAGCGCCAAAGGCCCTGTGCCTAAGCATCAGTGGCAGTTATTGGACGAGTAAAATATGTTTCTGCAAATTTTGAAGAAGTTTTTGAGGCACCCATTAGCTTAATAGGTGGTTATAACCACCATGGACGAAAATTATCACAAAAGGTTGCATCTCTTGGGGAAATACATCGAATCAAGACATATTTTGAAGAGAAACCAAGACACCTTTTGGAGAATTATAAAAGAAAAAAGAGAGGACTTTGAAAAGAGTCCTGAAAAGGTCCGAAAAAGTGTGAGTCCTGAAAGTATTGGAAAGTTTTGAAAGTTCTCATTTGAGGAGTTAGTTCATAGAGATTTTCAAGCACCACTTTTACTTTTATTTTATCCTTTTTGTTATTTTATTTTGAGTGATTGTAAATAGAAGAAAATCAAAGGAACTTCAAGAGTTTTATGGAGGACTTGTGATTGTAAAAGAGAAGAGGTTCAATGGAACTTCAAGAGTTTGGTGGAGGACTTGAGATAAGTTTTTATCTTTTTGTTTTAGACTACTTTTGGTTTTTAATCGAGACTTGTTATTGGTTTGACAATGACATCTTTTGTTTTAGACTACTTTTGGTTTTAATTGAGACTTGTTGTTGGTTTGACAATGATTTGTAAAAAGAGAAGAGATTCAAAGGAACTTCAAGAGTTTGGTGGAGGACTTGAGATAAGTTTTGATTTTTTTGTGAGACTACTTTTAGTTTTAATTGAGACTTGTTGTTGGTTTGACAATGATTTCTTCTTTTAAGCTAAAGTGTTGTTTTGTTTTCTCCATGGATTCTAAGTAGTTTTCTTTATCTTTCTTATTAAAATTATAAGTAATTAAGTTGTAGACTGAAGTTGTGGAAAGTATTGATTTTCAATGATGGAAGAAGTTATGTTGATTTAAATCCATATTAAAAGTGTTGGATGAAAGTTATGGAGAGTATTGATCTTTAATGTTAGAAGAAGTTGTGATAATTTAAATCCATGTACTTCATTTACTTCTTGATTTGGCCAATTCAGATGTTAAAATTTGTTGTGAGAACATGTAAGTACCAGACTGGTATTGTCTCTGTCAATAATTGGAAATAATAACATGAGGTTGTATGAATGAGAATGTAGTTCATATGATTGAGTGCAAATAAAAAGGGAAATATTCATTGAAGGGTGTAGAGTTCGAGGACTTTCAAGTGACAGGTTTAAAGCCCCCAACTTGGTTTATTCTTTTAGGTTTTGATATGAGATGTTAGCCCCCAGGTGGAGAGAATTGAGGGAACTCTAGAGTGAGAGCTAGTATCTTCCTTGCCTAGCCGGTCTTCAGAACTATTCAAACTTTAAATTATTCAATGATCTTTATAACTCTTTAGTAAAGTTAAGAATATTATTGCTCCTATTTGGCACAACACAATTTGCATACTTCCATAACAGAATTCCTATAATTATTACTTATTCATAACAAGAAGAAATATATTTTCATATTTAGTGTTTTTCTTCTACAAAAACTCTAGTTATCATTTTAAATTGTCATTGTTTTATCAAAATATTGAAAATACTAAAAATATTTAAATTTTCATTCCCGTAAAAATCATCTTTAGTTTAGATAATTATCTTTTTATTAAAAATTGAAAGTTTGTTGTTCGATAGTGCATTTTGCGTATTCTCCCTATGGGTTCGATATTCAGGTTTTAATAAAAAAGTCATATATTACTTGATAACGATACATATACTTGCGTAGATCCCAATATATTGAAATTAAAAGTTAAAATTCTTATTTTTCATCAAGATCAAATTTTTTGTTTTGTTGCAAAGTAACAAAATATAAGTGAAATATAATCTAAATTATTATTGTACTGTGCATATTAGCAGTATCCAAGGATCAATTTCTTGGTGGAACTCAGAAAAATTTGCTAGATTTGGATTTCTTAAGGTAAGAGCTTCACTTCTATGTAAAAATTTTAGATTTTCACCATGTATTTTGAGTAAATTTGGAAGAACCTGAAAATCACTATTCATGATGAAAAATGAGGAAAAATCTATGAAAATTGCATAGAACGTGTAGTTTATACTTATAGGAGTTGAGTTTAGTATATTAGACTTGATTTTTGAAGTTATTGTGGAATTTAATGAAATTTGTAGAATCGTACCAAGAATGAAGAGGAGCAAAAGAAAATTCCATTTTAATTTGAGCAAATTTGTGAGTTCGAAAGCTCAAGATAGGTACAGTGATGTTCTGCAATGACAAAAACTTATCCAAGAGCGATGTTTCAAGAGTCCAGGTGGATTCGCAGAAGATCTGATCGTTTACCAACAATGGGAATGATTCAACTGTCTTTCTACTGTGGTCGTTATTTCTGTAGTTAGGGAGTTCTATTCTAACCTACCCAAGGCTGAAGACAATCGAGTCATGGTTAGAGGAAAATTGGTACCTTTTTCACTAGAGGTAATTAATATGTTTTATCATCTACCACTTGATACTTTGTGTTTTTATGCGAAGTATAGTCATACTGAGACAGAGCTAGATGAGATTATTTCCTATTTGACTGTTTGAAGAGGGCTCTGAAAAATTACAAATGAAAGAAGAGTCGATTTTTCCACCTCAAAGCTGAGTGCACCTTTGAAGGCATGGAACTATTTTATTTCAGCCCGACTATTACCTACAAATCATCTCAGTGAAGTTACCAGAGAGAGAGCAACATTGAACTATTGTATTTAGGAAGGCAAGCTCATCAAAATTAGAGCTTTGATCTATCATACTATCATAATTTCTGTCACTATCATTACTACTGCAGGTCTGGGATAAGCATCCTTGATCTTTTCTTTATGTGAGCAGGCTGGAGTGAGATATGATAGCTGAGAGGAAGTACTATTACCTCTAAAGCCAATTACAAGTGTTAATGTGAAATCATATTTGGATAATTCTATTTTTGGCTGGAGAGGAGGATTTTCAAGGAGTTTTAGAATGGCAACATCTGCTGCTTCTACATCTAGACCATCTACCTCAAGAGCTTCTACTTCTAGAGGTGAGTCACAGAAACTCAAAGTCAACTATTACAGATGATGATGGACAATATCAACTATACTACAGATACGGTAAGAAATTTAGAAAGCTTTGCAAGTCATATTGATGGGTATAATAGAAGAAAAAGTGATTATGAAGAGAAATTTCATTCATCTTTGGAAAACCTCATTAGGGGTAACCCAGGAGTGCAATTTCATCCATATCCTAGATACCCTAATTATGAGTCTAAAAATGTCTGAAATAGCGTTGATTCTAAGGATGATGAGGAGGAGGATTGAGTTATTTATTTTAATGTTTGTAATATGTGTTGGACTACGTGGTTTAGACTTGCTACATTTGCATTTGTGTACCTGTTTAGACTCTGTGATGTGTGAGACTTTTATTTTATTTAATTGTTTTATGATGTTGTGTTTTGTTAGTATTTTGCTTTAAATTTTAGGGTAGTAATTGTTGTTATGTGTTGATTATTGTGTTAGTTAGTTAAGTATTGAACTTATTTCAATGTCTTGTGAAAAGTTGAAAATCTTGCTAACCTTATTTTTAAATTTTAAACTTAGAAAACTTCTATCCTGTTTTTTTCTTTTATCTTACTAGTATGTTTGTTTTTATGCTGAGAATGGAAATCAAAGTTAGTGTGTTAATTTTTTTTTATGTCTGTACCCACTACATAGAAGTCTATTGAATCTCTACATGTTGAATTGAAATAAAAATGATATAAAATTGATAAAAAATTAACTTTACTCCTATTTTTAGTTTTATACTTGTATAATTAGGGTATAAAAATTCCTGTAAGCATGTTATTTTTACTTCTATCCTGTTCTTTTATTTTTAGTTTTAACTTTACTCCTATTTCTGAGTAAAGAAGAAAAACTTTCAATTAAAATTTTTTAGTGTGGAAAATGTTAAATATAGTGTAACTATCTTTAGTAAGAAAAATTGTATTTTCAAAAAATTTAAAAATTTAGACTTTTATTTTCAATACTTAAATTTCTTTTAATAAAAATAATTTTTAAAACTATTATTATATTTTTAAGTAAAAGATTTATATCAGGACTTTGCTTTAGTAAAGGAGAAGTGGAATTCAAAACCATTAAAGGCCTATCCAAATATAGTAACCCTTGCCTGAAAAAGAAAAAGAAAAAGAAAAAAATGAAGAAGAAATAAAAAGAGAAAGAAAAAGAAAAAGAAAAGGAAAAAGAAAGAAGGAAAATAAAAAAGAGAGGAGAAGCTTGAGGATTAGTGCCTAATCAAAAATTGGTTTCACATTTGATCTTTTTAAAGTATAAGACTTGAGAAACTCTTAAGCTTAGGGACATAATATGGTAAGTAAAATTATTTTTAATAAAAAATTTTAAGTGGAGATAATAAAAGGACTAAATTCTAAATTTGGAAAATTTACAAAATTTTTAAATTAGATAGGAACTCATATTTTCATATTTCTTAACATTAACATTTTCTAAACATTAAGTTGGTCTCATTTACCAAATATTTTTTTCTAAATTTGACTACTATATTTCTAAATCTAAATTTTAGTAACTCCTAAAGAAACTCATATACATATCATACTTATTTAGTTTTTAAAGATTGAAGTATCACTTGAGGATAAGTAACATTTTAAGTTTGGGGGATTTTATACACCTAAAATATATAGAGTTTTTAGACACATTTTTATACCTATTTTTGAGATATTGCGCTTTAATGGAAGGTATTTGTGTTTTTTTTTTCAAATACAAGTAAAAAGGTGAAAAATGCTAAAAGGAGTGAAAAAGTATCAAATTTGGAGCAAAAATGTGAAAATTGTGCTAAAGTGTTTTGGTGCGTAAGCGCCGGTGAAATAGAGAAGGCCACACTTAAGTGCCAGAGGCCCTGCGCTTAAGCGCCAGAGGCAGTTATATGACTGTTTACTTCATTTTTTTCGAATTTTGAAGGGACATTTGAGGCACCTATTGGCTGAAGAGGGTGGTTATGACCACTAAAAATGAAATTATGATAACAAAGACTTATGAAAGGAGGCATCCTTTGGAGAATACATCGAATCAGGACACATTTTGAAGAGTTATCAAGGCAGTTCTTGGAGATTTATAATGGAAGGAAATTCAAAATTTTTGAAGAGTGCTTGAAAGTTCTGAAAAGTGATGGAAATGGGGAGTTTTTTAGAGAGTTTTGGAGAGATTTTTCAGGCACCACAAATTTACTTAATCCTTTTTGTTTTTAGTTTTATTGTGAGAGTCAAGAGTGTTTTAAGAGGAAGAGATTTAAAGGAACTTCAAGAGTTTGGTGAAGGATTTGAGATAAGTTTTTATCTTTTGTTAAAAACAGATTCAAAGGAAATTCAAGATTGGTGGAGGACTTGAGATAAGTTTTTATCTTTTGTTTTAGACTACTTTTGGTTTTAATTGAAATGGGAGAGGACTTGAGATAAGTTTTTATCTTTTTGTTTTAGACTACTTTTGGTTTTAATTGAGACTTAGGACTTGAGATAAGTTTTTATCTTTTGTTTTAGACTACTTTTGATTTTAATTGAGACTTGTTATTGTTGAGATAAGTTTTTATCTTTTATTTTAGACTACTTTTGGTTTTAATTGAGACTTATTGTTGATTTAATCGAGACTTCTTGTTGGTTTGACAATGATTTCTACTTTTAAACTAAAGTATGGTTTTGTTTTCTCCATGGACTTGTTTTGGTTTGACAATGATTTCTTCTTTTAAACTAAAGTGTGATTTTCAAAGGAACTTCAAGAGTTTTTGATTGTAAAAGAGAAGAGGTTCAATGGAACTTCAAGAGTTTGGTGGAGGACTTGAGATAAGTTTTTATCTTTTTGTTTTAGACTACTTTTGGTTTTGAGACTTCTTGTTGGTTTGACAATGATTTCTACTTTTAAACTAAAGTGTGGTTTTGTTTTTACTTCTTGTTGGTTTGACAATGATTTCTACTTTTAAACTAAAGTGTGGTTTTGTTTTCTCCAAGTGTTGGTTTGACAATGATTTCTTCTTTTAAACTAAAGTGTGGTTTTGTTTTCTCCATAGATTCTGTTTGGTGGAGGATTTGAGATAAGTTTTTATCTTTTTTTTTAAACTACTTTTGGTTTTAATTGTGACTTCGTTATTTGAGATAAGTTTTATCTTTTATTTTAGACTACTTTTGGTTTTAATTGAGACTTATTGTTGATTGACAATGATTTCTACTTTTAAACTAAAGTGTGGTTTTGTTTTCTCCATGGATTCTGAGTAATTTTCTTTATCTTTCTCCTAAAAATGATAAGTAATTAAAAGTGTTGGATGGAAGTTTTGGATAGTATTGATCTTTAATGTTGGAACAAGTTTGATGATTTAAATCCATGTACTTCATTTACTTCTTGATTTGGCCTATCCAGATGTTAAATTTTGTTGTGAGAACACGTAAGAACCAGGTTTGTATTGTCTCAGTCAACAATTGGAAAAAATCACATGAGGTTGTATGAATGAGAAGCCCTTAACCTGGTTTATTGTTTTAGGTGATGATACGAGATGTTAGCACCCAAGTGGATGGAATCAAGGGAACTCTAGAGTGAGAGCTGGTATCTTCCTTGCCTAGCTGGTCTTCATAACTATTTAAACATAAATTAGCCAATGTTCTTTATAGCATCTCTAGTAAGGGTAAATAATATTATTGCTCCTATTAGCACAACAATATTTGCATACTTCCACAACAGAATTTCTATACTTATTACTGATTCATGATAAGGAGAATGATATTTTCATATACAAGTGCTTTTCTTTTACATAAACTCAAGTTATCTTTAGAAGTTTTATTGTTTTGTCAAAATATCAAAAATACTAAAAAGAATTGAATTTTACTTATTGAGAAAATATATATAGTTTAAGTAATTATCTTTTTACTAATTGAAAGTTTGTGCATATTGCGTNTATATATATATATATATATAAAGTTAAATTCTTATTTTCTCCAGGATCAAGTTTTTGATTCAGTTGCAAAGTAAGGAAACATAAGTGAAAAATATTATCAAAGACATTGTTATACTGTGAACATAAGCAGTTATCAGGGATCATCTGTCACTTTCTTGAGCTTTGGTGTTTTATTTTTGGCTATTCCATTAGCTGGATACAATGGAGGTTTTCCTCATTGATGTTGAAGTTAATGCACAATTGACCCAGGCTACTTATGCTGGTGTTATTGGCAAAGGACAGGATATTCCTAAATCATTTGAACATTTAGTCTTCCCGCAAGCTCTTCATGATGTTGCAGCTGGAAAAGGGACTTGTCCTTATGTCAATCCTCTTGAATTAAAAGAAGGTGAACTAGCTATTTTGTTTACTCCTAGGGAAATCCAATCACTCAATGAAACAATTAAATCTACTTTAATTGGTAAATTTCAATTTGGGCATCCAAAGATGGACTATGTTAGGACATTTTTTTAAGAGATGAATCTTACTGGAACTTGGAAGTTTGGTCTGATGGATGGCAGACATCTGCTCATCAAATTATCAAATGAAGAAGCCTATGCAAGAATTTTTGCTAAACAATCTCTTCTGATTGTTGGAACTCCTATGAAATTAATTAAATGGATTCTTGATTTTGATCCAAACAAGGAGCCTCCAATTATCCCCATGTAGTTCAAACTGCCCAACCTTCCAATTCTGTTTTATCATCAAAATGTGATGTTCAATATTGGTCGTATGCTTGGTTGTCCATTAAAGGTGGATGCTCCAACTTATAACTTGGCTAGACTTGTTGGGGCTAGAATTTTAACAGAAAGAGATATAACCCTGCCTAATGTGAAAAGGGTCTGGATTGTCACTAAAGATGAGGGATTTTGGCAAAGCATTGTGGTAGAACAAAGACCTCACTATTTCCCTCACTATAGAATGATTGGGCATAATTTAGAAAATGCTATAAAATTCACCCACCTTTCAAGAAGGCTGCTGGCCCTCAAAAGGGAAGTGCTGCTACTCATGTTAGGACTGGTTCATTTACTGAGAAAGGAGGAAATTTAGGAGGTCAAATCATTCCTCCAACTACAAGTATTGAAGAGGTGGTTCAACCAAATATGCTGATCAATTCCATGGGTGATGGGATTGCTCAAGGTATCAGTGAAACAACAACATCCATTGACAATCACATGTTGGTGGAGAGACAAATGAGGGCTATTTGTAATGAAGAAAGACAATTGGATATTAACCCTCATAAGGTTGATAACCCGACCATTAATATTTTAACAGATGTGCTTACTGAGGAATGACAAGTTCAGAGAAGTAGTAAAAAGAAGAAAGGAAAGATGGAGCTAAAGCAACTTCAGGAAGTTCAATCTCAGGATGGACCTTCCACCAATCAGCAAAATGATCTTTATCCCAGAACTAGAGGAAAAAGGAGAACCTTTTCACAATGATTAAATTTTTGTGTTAGAATATAAGGGGTATAGCTCACCCATAATCTCTAAAGAGATTAAAAAATCTAGTTAGAACTCATAAAGTTTGGTGTTTTTTTATTTTGGAACCTTTGGTCACAAAGCACTCCCAAAATATTTTAAGAAAATTCCCTAAATTTACCCATTTTGCCAATTCTAATAACAATATCTGGATCTTTGCTAGAGCTAAATTACAATGGTTTATCATGTAGAATCATTCTCAATTTATCCATATTCAATTTTCAATTAGTGCTCATTTGGGTTATGCCACTTTTATTTATGCTAGTAGAATTTCAAAGCATCAAAATACCCTTTGGATTAATTTAATACACATTAAGCAATCTACCAACTCCTTCTAGATTGTGGGGGGATTTTAATTGTGTTACTTCTCCTGCTAAGAGAAGAGTTAGAAGAACTCCTTTACTGTCTTCATCTAATAGATTTAATGATTTGTTAACTGATAATGCTTTATATGATCTAGGGTACCAAGGTCCAAATTTCATTTGGAAAAGGGGATCCATGTGGGAAAGGATTGATTGAATGTTGGGGATATCTAAATGGCTGCAAACTTTTCCTTTTACTATAGTCTGTCATCTTGCTATGGTTGGGTCTGACCATAAGCACCACCTTTGTTCAATTCAAAATGCCACTAGTCCTGGGGGTTCTCCTTTTAGATTTTAGAACATGTGGACTCTTCACCCTGATTTCCTCACTGAAATTGAAAAGGTTTGGAGTTCCAATGGTATTGATAAACCTTGGGTAAATCTGTGGCAACTTCAGAAAAAAGTGGTAGCTCGTTTTAGAAAGTGGAACTGGAATAAATTTGGGAATGTCCATGCAAGTTTGACAGCTGCTCAAGATAAGGTTCTCAAAATTGAAGTAGGTTTTCAAAGGGGAGTAAACTCTGAAATATAATTACACAAAGCTAATGGGGAACTTCTCTTACAGATTAATTACACTGAAACTTTTTTGAAACAAAAGGCAGTTATAACCAAATTCATAGAGGGGGATAGAAACTCTAGTTTTTATCATGCTTGTATAAATTTCAAGAGAAAATGTAACATGATCCTTTCCATTACTGATTCTATAGGCAAAAGTTTATCTGATGCAAGTGAAATAGCCCAAGATGCAGTCCACTACTTTCAGAACCTGTTTAATTGTCAGCTCCCTTCTAGATCCCATATTGATGCTACTCTTTTTTCTGACTGTCAGGAGTATGTACATAGGTTAGAGCTAACATATATTCCTTTGGAGATGGAAATCAAGGCTGCTCTTGATTCTATTGATGGGCAAAAGGATGCTGGGCCAGATGGATTTACTGCTACTTTTTATAAGGTTTCTTGGCCAGCAATCAGTGGAGATCTTATTCTTGCAGTATAAAACATCTTCAAGGGAGTTGATCCCCAAAGATATTTCACTTCTTATACAATAACTTTGATTCCCAAGAATCAAACAAGGAAAGACTGGGGGGATTTTAGACCAATCAGTTTAACTAATGTTCTCTCTAAAGTTAATAACAAGATTATAGTCTCCAGACTTCAACCACATCTCCAGAATCTCATCAACACCAATCAGGTAGCCTTTGCTGAAGGAAGAAATATCATTGAAAACATTTTCTTGGCTCAAGAACTCTTATTAGATTTGAACAAAAAATGTAAAGGAAGCAATGTTATTTTCAAACTGGATATCAAAAAGGCATATGACACCATTAATTAAGACTTCATACATGAAACTCTTTCTGCTAGGGGTTTTTCTGGAGAGTTCATCAACTTAATTAGAAGGTGGCTCAATTTCAATAATCATTCTTTATTAATTAATGGCAAGAGCCATGGTTTCTTTACTGCTTCTAGGGGAATCAAACAAAGGGACCTTGTCTCCAATAATATTTATTCTGGCCATGGATTATTTCTCAAGACTTATAAACGATATGTTTGCTACATCCCCACATTTGGCATATCAACATAAATACAATATCTGTATTAGTCGCTTGTTCTATGTAGATGATATTATTATCTTCTCCAATGCTACAAAGACTGTTATAAAGACCTTATATCAGGGACTCAAACATTTTTAGTATGCTTCAGGTTGGACTTAAACAAACAAAAATGTCAAGTTTTTGCTAGCACTAATATTACTCCACATATCAAACACTGGATTACCCAATTTACTGGGTTTAGCCTTGCTTCTTTGCCAATGAAGTAACTTGGAATACAATTAATTAAAGGTAGGACCAAACAAACTCAAATTAATGAAGTTATTGATCAGATAAAATCCCAACTGCACTATTGGACAAATTCTTTCCTTTGTAATGGGGGGAGAATCACTCTTCTTAAAAGTATTTTGGCTGCTATCCATTCTTATGCCCTCCAAACATTCACCATGAAGAAAGGTACTCAAGTTCACTTGGGAAGAATTTTTAATAAATTCTTGTGGGTTAGACAGAAGAAACAATTCCATTGGCTCTCTTGGTAGAAACTCTGTAAGCCTCTTCATGCTGGAGGTTTGGGTTTTAAGGATTTTCAGCACTTATGCATTATAAATCTTTGAAAATTATGGATAAAATTTAGGGCCCATGATAGTCTTTGGGCTCATTATATGATGGGGAAGTATTGTAGGTCTGTACACCCAAATCTTGCTATTAAAAAAATTAGGTGATTCCAAGATTTGGACTAAGCTTTTAGAAATCAGAAATCAAGTTAAAGAACCTTTCATATGGGAATTAGGAGGGGGCAAATTAATTTCTGGTTAGACAAGTGGGTTTGGAATGGAGAAAACCTGATGTGCTTTACCTCAAACCTCAATTATCAAGCTCACGTGAAAGAGTATTGGTCTGATGACCAATGGAATTGCAGTCTACTGAATATCATTCTCAACAATGAAGAGATTCAATTGGTGAAGAATGCTTCCTTCTTTTCTGATCAAAAGGATAGACTCATTACCAAATAATCTTCCTCATATAAACTCCCAACATTTATTTATCTAAAGTTCTACCAGTGGCAACCTGTCTTGTGGGGGAAAGTCATTTGGGGTAAGTGGTTAACTTCTTCAATGTCTTTTTTATGCTAGAGGTTGTGGTTGTCCTTGCTTCCTACTGATGATATCTTGAAAATCAAAAGTTCTGAGGGGACCCTCTTGCTGTTATCTTTGTAATGCTGAGGAAGAGACTTTAGAGCACCTAGTTTTTACTTGTGATTTTTCTCATAGTATTTGGTTTGGACTGTTGGCACGACTCAAAATTGATACTCTTAAAGTATGTTGTGATAAGATTTTCTATTGCTGGAGGTACTGGCAAGAAGCTAAACTACTGGTTATTCCCTATTTAATTGCTTGATTTATATGAATGAGCAGAAATAAAGTTATGTATGAGGATCTTAAGCTATTGGTCAAGTCTGTGGTTTTTAACTGCACCTCATATATCCAAAAAATTATTCAACACCAGCAGTTCCCCAATCTCTTTAAGAATTGGATACCAAGTACCAAAGTTCAGGAAAACCTCAAGCCAACTTTAATTCTTTGGACACCTCCTCCGGCAGGTTGGGTGAAAGTTAACATTGATGGCAACTATACCAAGGAGTCATCAGGTTTTGGGGGAGTTCTTAGAAACTCCCAAGGGAAATGCATTTTGTATATTTCTTCTCCAACTTGGGCTTATGATGCATTGGAGACTGAGATGATAGCAATCTATTGGGCTATAAAGTTTTTTTATCACTGTCAGATCAGTCATTTGATTGTAGAATCTGACTCCATCACTTGTATCAGGATACTGCAGAAAGAAGAAGCTCCCACTTGGTATATTCTCAGGTGGTTAAAAAAATTACAGCAGGTTTTAAACAGTGGAAGGGTGAAATTTAATCTATACACACAGAATGTAATGGTCCTGCACATTGTTTGGTTGCCATGAGGAGGAACACAAAACAAATTTTAGTTGGGAATTCCCCTTCTTCTCATTTATCTTTTCTATTACATGGGGATAATTTGGCCAATCCTTATCTTCATGCTATGTAAAATAGGATTATATATATATATATATATATATATATATATATATATATATATATATATA
>JXCR01146563.1:348351-361715 GCA_002079205.1 Phalaenopsis hybrid cultivar | reverse complement strand
ATATATATATATATATATATATATATATATATATAACATTATGGCGGCTGGCTCTCTGGTTGCTCTACTAGGGTTTCTGCGGCATGGCTAGTTGGGATTCTTGTTGTGGTGGTGTTGTTGCTCTCTCCTGGCTCTTTTTATTTGCTTTTTGTCATTGGTTTTCATCTTACAGTGGTTTTTCTGAGTTTTCCCCCTTCCCGGGTTTGCTTGGTTTTAAATTTTACTGTTCCATTGGGTGGAACCTTTTTTCTATGTGGTTAGTCATCTTCTTACTTCTTTGCTGAGAAGAAGATGGCTGATTACACTCCCATTGATGTTGAAACTAACTCTCATTTGACCAAGAACACCTATGCTGGTGTGGTGGGTAAAGGGCAGGAACCATTACAAAATGTTGAACTATTGGTCTTTCTTCAATCCTATCATGATGCTGCTGTGGGTAAAAAACCCTGCCCTCTTATCAACCCTTTAGAGGTTAAAGAGGGTAAACTTGCTATTTTCTATAATGATGAGGAGTTAACCTCTTTATAGATCGATTGTAACTTTATTCTTTTTGGCAAATTCCAGCTTGGGCATCCCAAAATGGAAATAGTGAGAAGGTT
This sequence comes from Phalaenopsis hybrid cultivar, assembly GCA_002079205.1. NCBI lineage: Eukaryota > Viridiplantae > Streptophyta > Magnoliopsida > Asparagales > Orchidaceae > Phalaenopsis > Phalaenopsis hybrid cultivar. Next base: position 361,116 of record JXCR01146563.1, on the reverse strand, counting down.
CTTTGATAACTTTCCATTTACTACTGCCTGACAGTTGGGGCTGGTGGATGGCAGGCACATCATGATTAAGTTGGCTTTAGAGAAGAATTATGCAAGACTATTTGGTAATAAAACGGTTTTCATGGATGGTATCCCCATGAAGATAGTGAAGTGGACACCTAATTTTGATCCTAACAAAGAACCTCCCATTGTTCCTATTTGGTTTAAATTTCCAGGGCTTCCCTTACATTTCTTCAATCATAAGGTTTTGTTCAACATTGGTCTTGCTTTGGGAAGACCATTGAATATGGATTTCCCTACCTTCAATCTCTCTAGACCATCTGTGGCAAGAATCCTGGTAGAGAGGGATATTACTCTCTCTGAGGTTGAGGAAATATGGCTTGGGTCCAGAAATGAAGGGCACTTGCAAAAAATAGTTATGGAGCAAAAACCCTATTACTGCCCCCACTACGGGATGCTTGGGCATACATCTGATAGATGCTACATGTTGTACCCTACCCTTAAGAAAAAAGTTGCAAACAATACTGTGAATGGTACTGCTCTCACCGTTGGGAACACAACCTCTGGGAATCCTGTTGCAGTACCCCTTTCAGTTCAGTTAAATTCAGACATTGAAGCCCCCTCTAGCAGACAACATTTACCCATGGAACCATCCAATCCAACCCCAACTCCTACACCTCCTGTTAAAATAGAAGATGGGGAATGCAACACTTTTGTTCCTCCTCCATCTAGCAATGTTTCTGCCAAACATTTGGGTGAGCTTTCAGTCACCCCAAGGGAATCTCTTATCCCAACTGAAGACTTAATAGTGGAAATGAATCAAGTGTTGGAAAAATATTGGCAAGTTCAGAAAGCAAAAAAGAAAAAAATCCATAGTGGAAGAAAAGAAGATATCGATAGAAGAGTATAAGAGGGACAACTCCCAAACTTCTCATAAAAAGTCACCCATCCAATTTACTAGAGGGAGGACTAGATCATGATCTCAGCCATCCCTTCACCCACCCTCTTCAACATGATCAATTTTCTCTGTTGGAATATAAGGGGAATTGCTCACCCTTCTTCCTTGAAAAGAATTTGCTACCTTAACAAAAAGCACAAACTTTGGTGTATTGCCATTTTAGAACATTTAGTTCATAAATATCCACAGCAAATCCTCTCTAAATTTGCTGGTTTTTCTCATTTTGCTAATTACAATAATAAAATCTAGATTCTTTGTAGATAGGAGATCAGTTGGAATGTGTTGGTGGACCACTCTCAGTTTGTACACTTCTCATTCACACTAGTGGGCATACTGGTTTTACAACTTTTGTGTATGCTGGTTGCTCTAAAATGGATAGGAGAGACTTTGGTCTTGTCTACATGATATTAGTCATAATATAGATTCTTGTTGGTTGGTTGGTGGTGACTTTAACTGCATCACTCAATCTACTGAAAAGATTGGTGGGAGACCCCCCAATTTAGCTAAAATGAACCTCTTCTCTGATAATATCTTAAAAGCTATTCTTTTTTATATTCTCTATAAGGTACCAGAGCTCACTTGGAAGAGAGGAGCAATCTGGGAAAGACTTGATAGGATTCTGGTTAATGACTTATGGTGTCAACATTTTCTGCACACTGTTGTTAATCACCTTAGTCTTGCAGGGCCTGACCACATACCTCTTCTTATCTCCATTACTGCCTCAGATTTTTACACTTCTCCCTCTCCATTTAGATATCTCAACATGTGGTCTGATCATCCCTTGTTTCTTAACACTGTGGTAGGTGCTTGGCGCACTACTTTGAGGCTTGATCCATGGTCTAAACTGGGCTGTCTACATGTGAAGGTTAGCAAAGCTCTGAAAGCTTGGGGCTGGAGTTCCTTCGGAGATGTCTTTAAAGCTGTGGATGTTGCTGAAAATGAAGTGTTAGAGCTGGAGAATTCTATTCTGAAGGATGGTGGGGAGGAGAATCTTTTACTGGCTGCCCATGAGAAATTACTTCTTGCCATTGATAAACAAGAGAAATTTCTGAAACAAGAATGCCTCTATTAACCAGATGGGGGCAGGAGCACTAAGTTCTATCATGCCTACATCAAATACTGGAGACAATGCAATACAATTCATAAAATCCAGAATTCTGATGGAACATGGATTTTTGATAATGCTTCTATTGCCTTAGATGTTGTTGCTCACTTCCAATAGATTTTAACTCAACCAAACCTCTAGAGAACACATATAAAGAATCTCTATTCCACTAAGGAGATTACTTATACTTCCAATCTCACTCTAGCTTTTTCCTCTCCCTGAGTTTGAAATTTGGCAGGCTCTTCAAGGCATAGACAATTTTAAAACTATTGGGCTAGATGGTTTTACTGCTGATTTTTACAAGAAAGTATGGAACATCATAAAAAATGAAGTGATTGTTGTTATTCAAAGCTTTTTTCAAGGCTCTTCCATCCCTTAATATTTCAATGCCACTAGTATTGTCCTCATCCCCAAATCCACTGTGCAGAAAACCTGGAATGATTTCAAGCTAATTAGTCTCACTTCTATCATCAGTAAATTGATTAGCAAGATCATTGTTGGCAGACTCCAACCCCATCTTGGTAAACGTATTTGTGAAAGCCAGTCTGCTTTAGTCAAAGGCAGATCTATCACTGATAATGTGATCCTTGCCCAAGAGTTTCTACTGGATTTGGACATACCCTATAGGAATGGCAATTTAATTTATAAATTGGACATAAAAAAAGCTCATGATACTATATGTTAGGACTTTATTTTGGAAGTTATCTCTGCTAGAGGGTTTCCAACTAATTTCTGCAATCTCATACATAGGTGGCTCAAGGATAATACTCACTCCCTTCTTATTAATGGTCAAGCTTGGGGTTCCTTCACAGCTTCCAGAGGTCTTAAACAAGGTGATCCATTGTCTCCAACTGTATTTATTCTAGCTCTTGATCACCTATCCAAAATGCTGAACAGAATTCTACTCCCCTCCAACTATGCCAGGTACCATCATAAATCTAAATTGGCTGTTTCACATTTAGTTTATGCAGATGATATTATGGTTTTTTCTAGTGCTAATAAGAATTCATTGAAGAAAGTCATTAAGTGTCTACAACTTTTCCAAAGGCATTCTGATTTGGCTTTTAACTCAGATAAATGCAGTATCTACTTTAATTAGCATACCGCAACAATGCAATGAAATCGGATCCTGCCCATCATGTATCTTGGAGTTCAACTGATAAAAGGAAGTACTAAACAAACACAATTTGAGAATGTGCTGGGGAAGATCACTGCCACTCTTTCTAGCCAGACTCACTCATTCTTATCTAATGGAGGTAGAATCACACTTTTGAAGAGCATTCTTACAACTTTCCCCTCCTACATTCTACAAATGACTAGTATGAAAAAAAGCACTCAAATATAATTGGAAAGGACCTTCAACAGATTACTGTGGGCTGGTCAAAGGCAGCAGCTCCACTGGGCTATCTGGCAGAAATCAGCTAAACCCACTATGGCTGGGGGTATTGGTTTTAAAGGTCTACAACGCCTATTACAAGTCAACCTGTGCAAGTTGTGGACCAAGTTTAGGGAGCAAAATTCTCTTTGGGCCAAATTCATGTTGGGAAAGTATTGTAAGGATTTTCATCCCAACACTGTTTACAGAAAGCCTGGAGATTCCAGGGCATGGGTTAATTTGCTGAAAGTTAAAAAACAAGCGGAAGATCTATTCATATGGGATATTGGCAATGGGAAGATTAATTTTTGGCTGGATTCCTGGTGTCCTAAAGATATGCTTTAACCTATCTCTGACCAGATTAATACCCAATTTACTGTTCATGATAGTTGGGAGGGGAACCACTGGTCACTGCCATTACTCCAAACCATTCTACAACCTCATTCTGCAATCTAAGTTAATAGAATTCAGTTTGATAGATCTAGACCTGACAGATTGGTCTGGTAGGGTTCAAAGCTTCAGAGTCTTACTAAAGCAATCTATTATAAACTCAACACTTGGGAACAAAAAAATTGGGGGATCTCATTTGGCAGAAAAGCTTATCCCGTTCTATGTCCTTTTTTAGTTGGAGAATTCTCAATGGCATGCTCCCCACTGATGATATACTTAGATTCAAAGGTCTAAGAGGCCCCTCTAAATGTTACTTATGTGGAGAGATGGAGGAATCTATTCATCATCTCTTCTTCATGTGCAGATTTTCTAAAGAGGTTTGGACTGAATTCTCTAAAAATATCACATTGAATATTATTCAACTAGAATGGACTAGTATTTCTTACTGCTGGAAGAGCTGGAAGGCTGCTAAGGTGGGAAAAATCCCTTTTATGGTGGCTTGGTTCATCTGGTTGATAAAGAACAAGGCCAAATTTGTTGGTCAGATTAGCACACAAATGCAAGTAACTAGATATTGTATCTCCTATCTACACAAACTTATAAACTACCAAAATTTCCCTTGCATTTGCCCCCCCCCACATTGAATAGGTCTATTTCTTAAAGAGTTACTACTGTTTACTGGTTCCCACCTGACTACCCTTTCTTTAAAATTAACACAGATGGAAGCTTTTCCCTTTTAGGGGTTGGGGTGGGCGGGGTGTTCAAGAATCTTGGACACTTCATACTATTTTTTTAGGTTGTTGTTTGTGTTGTTGATGCTCTAGAAGCTGAACTAATTGTTGTGTATTGGGTCATTACTCTTGCTAAGATGAATCACTGACATAGTTTACTTCTTGAGGGGGACTTTGAGGTTCTTTTACAGATGCTGCAAGATGGAAGGCAATCCTCTTGGTGCCATGTACAATGGGTTAATAAGATCCTTTCCATGTTGTTTAGTCTAAAGTTTCAAATGTCTTTCATTTACACAGGAAGGGAACAAAACTACTAATTGGCCTTCCAGGAATGTTCTGTTCTCATTTGAGAGTCTTGTTTCTTTTTCTCCACCCCCCACCCTCTTCAATTTTTGCTGGCAGGAGATGCTTTACATGCTCCCCACCTAAGAGTTGTAACCTGACTCCCTCATTTATGATATGGAGCTAAAAGAGAGGAGAACCATTTGCACTGTGGAGTGGTTTTGGGGTATACTATTTCTGTTTGGTATACTGTTGGTTTAGATACATGTAATTTTGGAGATATTTTTTTTCCTTTTTCCTTATATTTTTTTGTGTGGAGTTGTATGGAGGACAAAAGAACCCCTGGGATTTGGGGATCCTCTTTTCCTCCGAATTTTGTAACCTCCTTTTTTATTTCAACATGGAGGAAGCCATNTATATATATATATATATATATATATATATATATATATATATATATATATATATATATATTAATTGCAATGGATTATGTTTCAAAATGGACTGAAGAAATCGCTTTACCTTGATGTGATGCTTGGAGTCTTTCAAAATTTTTAATTAAAAATAGTTTTACAAAATATGGAATGCTTAGAGTAATCATTACAAATGGAGGATCTCATTTTAGAAATGCAACAACTGCAAGATTGGTAGAAAACTATAGTATAATGCATAAAATTACAACTTCTTATCTAGTGGTTTAACAAAAGTATCTAATCGTGAAAATATATGAATTTTGGAAAAAAGTGTAAATTTTAGTAAAATGGATTGGTCTGTTAGATTAGATACGGTATTATGGGCATACAGGACATCTTATAAGACACCTATTGGTATGTCCCCTTATAGATTAATTTTTGGGAAGACTTGTCACTTGCTAGTAGAATTAGAGCATAAAGCTTATTGGGCTATAAAGCAAATCAGATTCAATTTGAAAGAGGCTGGAGAGAAAAGATTATTGCAATTGAATGAGCTTGAAGAAATTAGGAATCAATCTTACGATAATGCTAGGATTTATAAGGAAAGAATGAAATATTTACATGATGAGAAGATTATAAAAAAAATAATTTGAACATAGACAGGAAGTTTTATTATACAATACAAGATTGAAATTATTTTTTGGAAAACTAAAGTTTCGGTGGAAAGGGTCATTCAGAGTTTTAAAAGTCTATCCTTATGGAGCTGTTAATGTTGAAGATTCTAAAACTGGAAGGATATTTAAAGTAAATGGACACGGATTGAAACCATATTTTGATGGTCAAAGACCAATTTTAAAGAGACTATAATGTTGAGTCACCCAGAATAATTATTGGGAATGTCAGGCTGATGACATTTAACCTAGCACTTTGTGGGAGGCCACCCATACTTATCGTTGTTAATTTTGATTTTAAGTTTTTGTTCAGAATATTTTACATATATTTATATTTGTGTTTTCATAGAGCCTGTGTATGTAAACAAATAATTTAAAAACATCTTTATTTACCTAATTTTATGGAAGAATTAAGAATTTTTTGATCGAAATAAAAAATGTGAATTTTTAGAATTAACACATGATGCGCCAAATTGGCGCAAGATGCGCCAAATTCCAGAGAGCTAGCACATGATTCACCAAAATTAGCGCATGATGCACCGTAGTGATGAAAATGACCTAAAACTTTTCAAAAGGCAATTTTTGGTGGTTTTTCACGGGTTCTTCTCCTTATAACTCCCAAAAACTGATTCTAAGGTCCATTTTAGAGGGGAAAATGAGGGAGGAGTCACTAGATTTCAATTCCAATGGCATCCCACTCTGAAAATTTTGCTAGATTTGGAATTTTCAACTGGAGAAAGTTTGTTAGTTTTGATGCGCAGAAGTTGCATAATTGTGTTCTTGTGAAAAAGAGATTAATCAAAGAAAGGGGGTTTGTGAATCGAGGTTTTAATACACTGAATACTCAAGTTGAAGAGATTATTTCGCAGAGACATTGGGAAGTGCTTTGTTACACTACTGCCACCATATTTGTCCCTGTGATAAAGGAGTTTTATGCAAATCTACATAGAATCAACCAAGGAATTGTCTATGTGTGTGGTAGGTTTGAACAATTCACTCCTTCAAAAATAAACTAGATGTTTATGATTGAAAATGTGTCTATCTGCCATTACACAAATTTTACCCCTACAAGAGATAATATGAATGAACTCTATCGATATCTTACGGATGGAGATGTGAATTGGGAGGCCAGAAATGATGGAAATGTAAGTTTTTCATCATCATTGTTAAATCTTGCTTCTAAGGCATGACACCTCGTTATTGCATCGAAATTACTTCCTACTATGAAAATCAGTAAGGTAACTAAGAAGAGTGCTATTTTGAGTTATTATATTTAAACTGGAAAACTTGTTGATATTCAAGCCATCGTTATGAAATCAATTTTGGTTCTGATTGTTAATGGATCTGCAACTTGACTCGGATATTGGTCAGCACTTAAAAGTTGAGGAGTTGCTCGTTGGAAGTTGTCGGTCATCGTAATTGAAATCCCGTCGCCCAATTTGAAAAGACATTTAGTTTACATATATATATATATAAGTTTAGAAAAATTAGAAAAAATGAAACCAATCAGATTCCATATCTTTCATATTTTAAAAGAAAGAGCGCTACACTTCAAGCTATGTATCTATCTCAAAAAATCAAGACACACCTTGATAGTGAGGCTTAATCAAATAAAATAAGAAATATATGACATCCATTTGGTTTGCCAAAACCATTTTATTTATAAACCAACAAGTTCCCCTATTTAATATGAAAGATTAAATAGGGTTTATATTAAGCCGGGTTCGGAAAATTTTCCTATAATGGAAAGCCCTTATAGTTAATTACATCTTAGATAATCGAAGTCACCTAAGAAAACTCTCAATAAAAATCAGGGGATATTGTCTTCAAAAAGTTCAAAGGAATAGGACTTTTCAACGAAATCAGACAAAGAGTTGTGAAAGGGGAATTACTCAAATTTGGAAGATTTATTATGGAATCCAAAGGAAAAAGAACTGGAGGATGTCACGGATCATGAGGAGAACCTCGGTGACTTCCCAAGCTATCCTATGGTTTGGCTTCAATTTGACGGAGAAATATTTAGATGTTCCATCCTGCAAGTTTTGTTAATTAGAGCTTACATTATTGTAAAACGATCACACAAATAGCCTAAAAGATATGAGGATTTAGGTCATGACAAACGATAACCTCAGAATCCTAAAATGTGTTAGGGCTTATATCGTGTAGCAGAGCTATACAAAAGCCTAAAGATAAGTTGAGGATTTATATCATACTAGGCAGATAATCTCGAAGTCCTATGACTTGGTTTTTTAATTCTAAAGAAAAAATAGTTTAGTTGATGTAGATATGTTTTGCTGTTGAAGATAGTCATGTTGTCTATAATGCTAGCTACAAGCACCTCCTCGTGGCGAGATTAAGTTTTCTAATGTGTCGAGTCTTGATGTCAAATCAAATTTCCTAAGGTTATAGTTATTTAAATATTATGGGGCATGTTAAATTGATTAGAGCGACACCGATTAGAATCCTACGGTTCCCTCATTCTGACACCACTATTTTCTTTCAGATTCACTTTGTCCAAATGAATTTACTAAACTCAACTTAATAAGTTCCATACTTTCATTTAGACTGCGGGAAGTCTCGTTAGCAACCGTAGGTTACCTCCTCCGAGGGATTTCCGATCATCTGATAGAGACATGTTAGTTTGGTTGCAATTTTTGTTTTGTGATGTTTGTGATTAAAGTTGTCTTATATTTTTAATGTTTTGAGTGAATTTCATCTTGTTTAATTTTCTTTATTTTTTATTTTGGTTGTACGACTATCCTAACAGTTTTGGTCTTGGCATGCAGCGTGACATCGTTGTTTAAGATGCAAGTTCTAGACAAGAAGTACGGAAGGTAAATGCAATAATTTAAAAATCGAATCTAAGGATTCTTCTCGTTCCTCGATCTGAAAGGTTAGCTTTGGCAGTGTAAATATATAATTTTGCAAAGAATTGAAATTTCTAGAATAGATAAAGGTATAGCTACTAGACCCCAAGTTATGACTTTATTGAGCCTTCGAAGATCTTAGTGGGTGATTTTAAAAAAAAATATGGCAAGTTCAATTTGCCCTTAAAAATATCCAAAATATTTCAAAGTGTTCAGGGAATGACCTTGAACTACTTCGAGGATCTCTTGAATTATTTTGAGTTCATTTAGAACTTCAACATATTGTTCTATTAATCATCCAAAGTTAGAGTGGAGTACCTCGTTGCCTAGTGAAGCTGGACAATTCAATTATCCCAAGGATAAGATACTTAATCAATTTGATACTTTACTTTAAAGATTATATGGATGAATGCCCCTAAGGCAAGCTCAAGTCATTAAAGATTTGGTGCTCATCACAAATGAGCTCAGAGTGCTCAAAAGGTGTTAATCATTAATCGTTTCTAAACTCCAATGAATAGGTTTAAATATTAAGCTTAGCTCACTACCAAGCCCTTAACAATCTCAAAAAGAGGAAGTTGTAATTATAAAAAAAAACTTTAATTTAAATGATAGGTATCCTTATCAACAAAACATTTATCACCAATCATGGGCTAGAAGTAAGTGAATTATCATCTTCCTAGTTTAAACCCATCACTTTAGGATCATTTAATTTTTGCTTAACTTCCAAAGAGGTAATTCAAGAAAATACAATTTTATTCATATTATGCAAAGGTGGCAAGTTGGTTTCTACCTTTAACCCATTGTATTTCAATCATCCAATATATTTTATTAAGGATTAAGATTACCCAAGCCCAATGGTTAACTCTAAATTCTGGTTAAGGCACCAAAGACTAAAATTACTATCCGGCCCTTGGGGCTCCTCACCTTATAATTCTTCAAGAAAAATTCAAATGGTCTTGAAAATATTTGAGTATCCTATCCATGGATTAATTAAAATATCAGAGATGATTTTTCAAATTTTGATTTAATTTACATAATTATTTTAACTAAAAAATAGAAATTTTCAACGTTAATTTATTTAATTAATCAAAATGAAGTTTTAATTTATGTGAAAATTCTTGGACATTTGCCTAAGTTAGAAGAATACTTAAACAAAATTTTATGATTTTTTTTCAAATCATATTGTAATTATTATAATTATTTAAAGGTCATTTTTAATGATTATTTAAATACAAAAATATGTTTTAATCTTCAAAAATCACTTTGAAATTTTTAGTAAACCCTCATAAGTTCAAGAAACTCAGAGGAATAAATTTTATATTTTTATGATTTATATTTAATTTATTATAATGTTTTTAGTGAGAAAATATGGAAAAATACATTTTAAGCCTTTAAAAAAATATATTTTTAATTTTTAAAAAATTAGGAAAAATATTTTAAGAGGTCTCAAGTGATCAAGGAACAATTGCACACATTTTGAGCTAGTTTTTTATTTTTAAAAATTTTGATTATTTTAATTATTTTTAATACGAAATATACTTTAAAATAAAATATTTTCACAAAAATAGCTTTTATTTTTATCAAATGCCCCTGATCACAAGGAACTCAGAAAACTATTTTTCATAATTTTTTTCAGCTTATTTAATTTAATATAATTTAGTTTGTGCAAAAATACTATTTTTACTTACAAAATCCTCTTTAATGGCCAAATCAACTTAAATTAATTTAAAATTTTTACAGTGAGTTGAAATGATGTTTATGAAAAATGTGGAATTGATTTTGTCAAATTTTTATTTATATTTAATTTAAATAAATTAATACAAGATAAAAATATTTAATTAGTAACAGAAATATACAAAATCAATCAAATCATCACAACATTTTTCATAAGCTCCACTGACCATAGGAAACCTAACAAAATTGATCTCATAATTTTCTGAGGGATATTTTAATTTATATGATTAAATAAGGACAAAATAACCACTTAGGCTTGAAAATTAGGGTTAGAAACACAAAGATGCTCTCTGAATTTAGAAAAATCAGAGAAGATGCCCTCTGTCATGAGGAACCAACCCTAAAAATTTCAAGCTATGGTGATTAGTATTTAATCTTGATGAATTAAAATACCTCAGAAAATCTTTAATTAATTAAAAATAAATACTTGGTAAATAATTTTTATTTTTTTTCCACATTACTCTCCTCTATTCACTGAGCAAGTGGGTATTTTTATTTTATTTTTATGATTTTTCTAGACAAAGTTGTTATTTTTCAAATATCAGGCATTGAAATAAATCAAAAACTCCCCTATTTATCTACCTATCGATGCAGCACCACCTCAACCTAGTCTGCTCTGAAGTCCCCACGCGGTGCTCTACTATTAACACCGTCAACAATGTAGCCGCCTCGTCAACCCGCTTTTTTGCTCCATCCACTCGTCCAATTTGATCTTATCCATCTGTTGAATAAACATGCTATCAGATGGCTCTCAGTTAGCATCCCCAATAGCCAGAGCTCGTGAGTCGTCAAACTTCTAGACCTAAGATCTTGCTCGATACTCAACAAAATCACATGAGGTTTATTCCTACAACTTAATATACTCAAAATAAACATATCTATACGGTTAATCAAACATGAAATCAAGCCATTACACATGGAGAATCAAAATGAACTTGGCTTAGGGTTCAGATTTAATACCAATGTCTGAGAGGGAGGCCTCAATCAGATGGTTGTGGTAGCTTCGATTGAGTCCAATGAGCCTCCAGATGATGTCTCAGGCCCTAGTGAGTTGTCTAGGTATGATTTTGATCAAAGTGGATTTCAGGTGTTGGACTAGAGCTATGCTAGAAGCTCTTTGTGATGGAGCTTTTGTGTGGAATCAACTTCTCTCACTCTATGGATGGTGTGTGCAAATTTAGTTGAAGTTTGGTGCACTGTGGTGGAGTGGAGAAATCTGTCCTGGCTATAGGGTAAATTTTAGTGATGAAATTCGCCCTAATTGGTGGCTGTGAGTGGCTGAGTGCAGGGGGGATTTAACTTAGGATGATTTGGAGAGGCTCTAGTGAGATTTTGGCAAAGTTTTCTCAAGGATTTTGGCACTCTCCTTCTTGGCTGTGAAGGGGTTAACTTATATCCATGGCTGCCTGGTAAAGCTCAAGGCTTGCCAGTGGGTGCAAGACAATGTTTAGGTTGAGAGATAAAGAGCGCTAGAGACCAATCAGACTTGGCAAGCTCAGGGAGGTTTAATTTTGGTGGTTTTGGTTAATGAGGGCACCTTTAGGATGGTTGTCTTCAACGGTTGAGGTGGTGTCTGGCCAGAGTTTAGTCACTTCTTGGCTCAGGATGGTCAGGGGGTGGCTAATGATAGTTAGCCCCTAATGGTAAGGCATGATGGAGAAGATATTTCAAGTTTAGTCCAAAAAAGTGTAAAATCCCTTAAATCAAGTGACCATTGGTCCATAGCTCATCTAGGATGGGCTAGGTGGGTCTAGCCTGGTCACTAGGATCCATTTGGTGGCTGTAGTGTCATTAATTTTGTCATTTCGGCATGGCTTAATCAATTTTGGTGCATGGGTTCAATTTGAGTTAAATTGGCTTGAAGTTAGGTTTAGGTTGGCTAACCATGACGTTGGACTCAATTGATTGAGCAAATTTGTGTGGATGATTGTCACAAAGAGTTTAGTAAATATTTGGGGTGATTTTGATTTGATTTGGTGAGTCAATTTGAAGGAATTTGGACATTTGATGAATTTGGGTATGTTGGGTTATACTTGAGTTTGGTGGGCTAGAGTTGGGATAAGTCCAAAGTGATGGTTGAAAATGGTCTAGGGGAATTTCATGAAGAGTTCTCAACATCAATTGGGTGTCAATTTTGGGGTTAGGGCATTCAATTTGGTGGAAATTGGGCACATTACTAAATTGGGGCAAATTTGAGGATTTTCGATTTGGGTTGAAATTGAGTGAAATTGAGGCTTGA
>JXCR01146563.1:323921-334288 GCA_002079205.1 Phalaenopsis hybrid cultivar | reverse complement strand
TATATATATATATATATATATATATAGGTAATTAATAATGGGATTCTACGCAAGTATACGTATCGTTATCAAGTAATAATGAACTTTCTATTTAAGCCCCAAATATCGATCCTACATGGAAGGTGTAAATTAGCAATGATATATTTTATTAGGAAATTTACAGAAAATAAAACAAAATTATTGTCACTAATTTCGAGTGTTGATATGTTAACTAAACTAAATTACTTGACTATTAGAAAAATTGAAATGTAAATTTGAAATAATAACGACTAATCTACTAACTATGTTCATGTAATGAAGATTTCTTATGTGAACATGCATCCTTCCCACTACAATGAAATTCAGGTAAAATGAGATGAGATAAATGTTTATAATATGTATTGTGCCAAATAGGAGCAATTTTAATTCTCTACCCTGATATAGTGCATGGAAAATCATTGGTTAATCTTAGGTTTAGTCCCTAAATCCGTGGCTTAGCTAGGAGGATGCCGGCTCCCACTCTAGAGCTCTCGCTTCACTTCACCTGAAGGCTAACTCTCGCTTTAGTTTTTAAACACTAGAACCAAATTGGGGATTTTAATCTCACCCTAAAAATTCTCCAATTCTACACCCAACAAATAATATTTTCCTATTTATTTGCACTTAATTTCATGAATGAATTTCTCCTTCATGAAATCAAATTTGATCCTCACTCTGTTGTAGAACGCATACTTCATTTCTTGGATCACATATTTCACAACATATTTTAACAAATCAATTGGCCAGATTGAAAAATAAATTAAGTTCGTTGTTGAAAAATTATCACAATTTATTTTATATTTTAATTATGCCACATTCATGTTATCTCTTCATTTCTCCAGATCTCAGAGTAGGGGAAAGATCGAGGAAACAACTCAGACTTCATGAGAAACATACAACAAAACACAAATTTCATATATAAAAGAAAGTTCATACAACACTAAATAAACAAACAAACTTATCTAGAACTCTTTCTCAAAGCAAATCCTTTGTAGCCTTTCCTCAGAAATGCATGAAGAAGAACTCTCTCATCTTTCTCCTTCCAACACTCTTACAGAAAGTTTCACACTAAATCTCACCACAAAAACTCTAAACTATGAAAGTAAAATTACTAATTGACTCCAGTATGTGGTGGAATGAAGATGGATTATGGAAATGTAGCGTGGTGGAATTTTGTAGAGCAAAAAAGGAACATAAAGGAGCCCCTTCTCTGATGAAATTTGGCTCCAAATAAATATCAAGGTCGGTTCTCCAAGAGGTGCCTCTAAAAACTCTTCAAAAATCATCCAAATGCATCAAACCTTCTAGAAACGGGTCTGAACCTCCTTTGGCACTGAGTAAAAATCCTCCAGCTTTCGGTTGTTCTGCACCATCGGCTCTAACCTTGGCACTGTTGACGCTAAGTATTTCTTCAAAAACATCATTATGACTCTAAATTTCATTCTTTTTGCTTTCTTTTTGCATTAAGCCCTAAAAATCAACAACTTGCAAGAAAACATCAAAATACCTTTCATTAAAATGCAATATCACAAAAAATAGGTATAAAATATAAGTCTAAAAGTGCATAAATTTTCAGTGTATCACAATTGAGGGCTCAATTTGATGTGTAGGAACCTTTCAAAGAGTTTATAATGCACAATCGAGGCAATTGGATAGATTTGGGGATTCAATTTAGTGGGAATTTGATCTTGGGATAAATTGGGGTTTTTTGGTCAAAGTTGGTCAAATTGATCAAATTGGGTTTAATTGAAGGGTCCAAATTGGTTTTGGAGACATTTGAAATGATTTTGAGGGTTTCGGGAAAGTTTGGGCCACCAAGGGTATTTTTATAATTGTAGCAAATTTGAGGGTATTTTGGTAATTTTGGAAATTTTGAGTGGTTTTGAGCAATTTAGGTAGTTTGAAATGATTTGAAATGATTTTTGAACAAATTTGGGAATTTTGGGTGAAATTGGGATTTTTGGCCAAATTTAAGGTTTGGGGGGGTTTAGGTAATTTGGATAGATTTGGGGGGATAGCTAAATTGGATATTTTGGTGAAATTGGGATACGAACCACCTTATATGAGCCATGGACCAATGGAATCCTCATTTGGGTCTTTTATGTACTGATCTTAGCTAAACCCTAGCCTAGGGCTAGTGGGTCTAGGGGACCATCTACATGTGTCTCCCAAAGATCAAGGGATCAAAGTCAACAAATTTTTAGGTTAGTGTTATGAGTGAAAGTGAGTGTAAGTGAGTGAACTAGCTCCAGACCATCACCCAGAGTCAACCTTAAGGCCAGACAGTCCTATGGGGATTCCTCTGGAGCTTCCTCAAATTGACCCCACCTACTAAGTGCTATAGGTTAGGACCAATATGTGAAACTTCAAGTTGAGCAATGAATGGTTTAGAGTTTCTAATGGTGAGGGTTTCTTTTCTAGTCCTCTAGGAATAGTCAACAGGAAAGTCCTATGGCTAGACCCTAGACTACTAAAGAGGAAAGTCTAACCTCAACCAAAAGTGAGGTCAATAAATGGATCCCCAATAGGTGTGGTGTACCAGGCAAGCACACCACAGGTATTGGCATTGACCGACGAGATCAACAAAACTAACACAGTCTTTTAAGTCAACAGATCTAGAATGGAATGTAGCATTGAGTGACCATTCTCTCCAATGGGGAGTAATAGTTACCTCACTGGGGAAAAGAAAGGAGACTGCAGGAACAATCTTCGAGCAAACCGATAGTCCAGTGAAGATTTGATTTGAATTGAATATTTCAAAATTTACTTCAAATTTTGATTTCAATTTAAGATCTCAAGGGGGTAGAATTATGCACGAGGAGACTAGATTGAGTGAAAAGTGCAAAGACTCGCACATAACTCATAAGGAAACACAAGTTCAGAGATGCGAATAGGGCTTGAAGAGGCCTACCCTAAATGCAGGGATGAGAATAGGGCTTGATGAGGCCTACCCCGATGTTGACCTCACTTTTTGTTGAGGTCTAGTTCTTCCTCTCTATTAGCCTAGGACTAACCATAAGACTTTCCTGTTGACTATTCCTAGAAAACTATAAAAGGAACCCCCACCATTAGAAATTCCAAACTCCTCTTTACTCAACTTGAAGCTCTACTTATTGGTCCTAACCACTAGCACTTAGTAGGTGGGGTCATTATGAGGGAACTCAAGGAGAGTTCCCATAGGACTGTTTGACCTTAGGGTTGACTCTGGGTGTTGGTCTAGAGCTAAGGCACTCAATAAAATCACCTCACTCACAATCCTAATACTAAAAACTTCTTGACATTAATCCCTTAAATCTTTTAGGAGACTCATGTAGATGGTCCCCTAAAC
Organism: Phalaenopsis hybrid cultivar; assembly: GCA_002079205.1. Classification (NCBI taxonomy): domain Eukaryota; kingdom Viridiplantae; phylum Streptophyta; class Magnoliopsida; order Asparagales; family Orchidaceae; genus Phalaenopsis; species Phalaenopsis hybrid cultivar. Next base: position 330,942 of record JXCR01146563.1, on the reverse strand, counting down.
CCACTAGCCTTAGGCTATCATTTAGCTATGATCAGTACATAGAGGACACAGATGGGGTTTTCATTGGTCCATAGCTCATTTATGGTGGTTGGTACCCCAATTCTATCAAAAATACCCAACTTGGCCTTTTTGCCCCTAAAATTCCCCAAATTACCTTAGTACCCTTGAAACCCTGAATTTGGCCAAAATTCCCAAATGTACCCAAAATACCCAAATTTGTTCAAAATTTATTTCAAATTTTTTGAAAATACCCAAATTGTCCAAAATCACAAAAAATTGCCAAATTACCAAAATACCCCTCCCTAGCCCAAAATTTCAAAAAATTCCCAAAAATCCCAAAATTTCACCAATTTAACCATCTTTGTCCAAAACCCCCAAATTTCCCTTAAAAGGCCCCATCTCCCCAAATCCACCTCAAATGTCCATCAAATTGGTCCCAATTTCCCCAAATTTCAATCCTAAACTTAAATTCACCTTCCATGTGACAAATTTAAACCAAATCCAAGCTCAATTGGCCCATGCTTTGAGCCTAAATTTGATCTAAGGCAAACCCCCAATTTTATCCCTATGACTTAGTTCCACCAAATTGAACCTCATGGCCTACTCCATTGGCCTCAATTTAAATCCTAAACTCTTCATAACACTCCTACACATCAAACTTAACCTTAGATTGATCTTGGTGAAGCTTTAATTTCATTTAATTTCAACCTAAGTCAAAAGCCCCAAATTTTTCCCCAAATTGGCTATGACTCCAAATTTCAACAAATTGATTGCCTTTAACCCCAAAATTGGCACCCAATTCATGTTAAAAACTCTTAATCACATTCCTATTGACCATTCTCAATAATCAATTTAGACTTAGCCCAAGCCTAGCCTATGCTAGACCCAAATCTAGCCCAACTTGCCCAAATTCACCAAAATTCCAAAATCCTTCAAATTGACCCTCCAATTGAACTCAAAATTCTTTCAATCCTTCACCAAAATGTTCATTACAATCATCTACATCAAATGCATCAATCAATTTGGCCAATTAACATGACTAGCCTAGCCGAAACCCAAGTCTTGGTCATTTGCACCCACTTGGACCCATGCACCAAAATTGACCTATACATGTCAAATTGGTCAAGGCAAGGCCACCACAACCAAGTTTTGGACCATATTGACCAAGTCAAACCCCATGGAACCACCTAAATGAGCTATGGACCAAGGGATCCCCAAATTAAGCGATTTCATTCCATATTTGCTTAATCCAAGGATATTTTTTCCAAAACTAAACACCAACCCATTTAATTGCTGTGACATATTCCCCTGGCTCATTTGACCTCCTAGCTACCTCCCCTGGCATGGCCGGCTGGCCTAGTGGCTGGAAAATGACCAAACCAACAGCCACCCCCATGGAATCAAACCAAATTCAAACCTAGAGGCCACCTCATCCAAATTAAATGTTAGAGCCTCTCTGCCCTCCACCTAAGCATCACTTTTCACCCCCTAATTAGTCATAACAGCCACCCTTAAGCCAGTTTTTATAAAACCTCACCTCCATGACCATGGAAGGTGTGCTAAAAATTTCTCGGAGAGACCCCTCCAAATTACACCTAGAGCTTCTTTGAGACCTCCTCAGTGCAACACAACCACCACATTGCCTTGAATCCCCTTGTCGGAGTTCAATTTTTGAGCTAAAAACCTTGCCGGAGACAGGACAGAGCTCTCCATACCTCTACACTCCACCAAAATCAAATTAAACTCAGCCACACCATCATCACAGTGAAAGAAGAAGAAACTCCATTAATTCCCCCTCATACAGAAGCCCTAGCATAGCTTTAGACCAACACCTGAAATCGAGCTTGGTCAAATTCGTACCTAGGCCAGAGGCTTAATCCCTAGCCTTCTTGGACCTCCATGAACATTCCAAGCACCTCTGATCAAAGCTTCCATTCTGAGAGCAAAGGTGTTGAACTCTCCCTCTTCCCGAGCCTATTTTAATTCTTCATTTGATTATGCTTCATTTAATTGCATGAATACCGTATGGATGTGTTCATCACACTTAGACAAGCATTTAGAAACAAACCACACTTAATTTAGTTAAGAAATGAGTGAGATATTAAGCTTTAAAAATGGATGGTTCTCGGACTAAGGCATTGGGGACGATGACGGGGAGCCGTCCGATCGCGCATTTATCTTATCAACGGATAAGATCTAGCCGGACATTGTCTTCTTACATGAACTGCGGGCCGAGTCAGTGCTGAGATGGATGGCAACATCAAATGGGAGCACGCCGCGTGGAGTTTCGGAGCCTCCTAGGATCTAGTCAATGCCACGCTTTTAAATAGATAAATAGAGTTTTTTTAGATTTAAATAAATAACCCTAACTTCAAAAATTCATATCTTGGTGTAGAAAAGTTACAAAAATAAAATAAAAATACTCTCTTGCTCAGTGAACAGAAGAGAATAATGTGAAAATAATTTAAAGTTTTTTTATACATATTTTATTTTTAATTAATTAAATATTTTTTTGAGCCTTTTAATTCTTCATGCATGTAGACATTTCACCATGACCTAAAATTTTGGCATATTATTATCTCTATCTTAGGGAACCTTCCCTGATTTTTCCAAAGTCAGAGGATATCTTTGGATATAGATCCATATTTTCCAAGGTTATATCTATTATTTGAATGAATTAATCATAATAATTAGCATGTTGCTTAGAAAAAACCAAGAAAATTTAGGAAGGTTTGCTATGACTAGAGAACTCTTTGAAAAATATTTCATGGGTTAAGTCATTAAGAATGCACTTAATTTCCACAAACCATAAAACACAAAGAAAATTAATTTCGGAAAACACAAACATCAAAATGACTTAATTTTTAATCTCCACTGCGACTTAAGGTTGAGAGAACTCCTCATATAATTTTCAAAATATTTGGAGTCCTTTCAATAACTCAAATTGATTTTTCAAGTTAAATGACATTTTTGACACTAAAATAATTTTTAATAATTAAAATATAACTCAAAAAAATTATAAAAACAGGTTTTTGGAGTTCTCTATGATTAAAGGAATTTTTTAAAAATAAAAACTTCATTTTTTAGCCTGTTTTTAATATTTAAATAATTAAAAATGATAAAAATCACAAAAATAATAAAATTCATGGAAATGTTTTAAATTATTTCCTAAGAACTTAGGAACAATTGGAATATTTTTCCTAATTTTCTAAATGAAAATATTGAATTTTAAAACTTAAAATAATTTTTAAAGGTTAAAAATGGATTTTTTACCAAAATAATTTTAATAATCCAATGAAAAATCAAAAAAATATAAAATTGGTTTATCTAGGTTTCTTGACCTTCGAGAGATTTAATAAAAATATAAAACTTAATTTTCCATATTTAAAATATTTTAAAATTAATTAACACTCCAAAACTTAAAATAATTTTTTTAATTCAAATTAAATTCAAAAAATTATGAAATTTAGTCCAAGTGGTAACCTGGTCCTAGTCTACCTCCAGTAAAGCTTTCAAGTGATTTGGCTTTCTCTTGGTAAAGTTATTGAATTTCCTTTAAAAAATCCTATTTTTGCATTAAAATAAATATGTAAATTATATCAAATTTTGAAAAATCACTTTTTCTCCCCTGATGTCTTAATTGACCAATGGATGAGGTGGGATAAAAATTCCAAAGTTATTTGGATTGAATTTAACAAATTATGAAGTAATAGAGTCTTAGAGGCAATAGTGTAATTTTGGAAATTTAGCCTTAATTAACATTTAGGCTTAATTCAAGGAGGGAAAGGGTAACCTCTGATTTTAACTAACTTATTTGGATAATTGAAACATGAAGGGGATTAATTGGTAGAAACCAACCCACTCTTTCATAATCAAGGGATAAATTTGTAATTCCTTAAATTATTAAAATTTGGAAGTCTATTAAATTAAAAGATATTAGACTTAGGGGTATGACTTTGGAAGTTGATAGCTCACTAATATAATACCCATATTTGATGTTAAAATGACATTCAAAAATGAATCATCATCACTTAAAATTTAATCACTTCCAAAATATACGACTAAGACATCCACCAAAACCTTAAGGGCTTAGTAGTGACCTATGCTAAATCAAATTTGATTAAATGAGGATTAGAAAAGTGAAAATAATTAAAATTGAACATCTTTAAAACACTACAAGCCCAAATTAAAAAAAAATCAGCCAAGTGTTTCAACAACGCTAACTTGCCCCCTTTAAGTATCTTCACCCGCATAATCTCCAAATTAAACTCCAAGTGATGATTACCATACTCTTAGGGATAATTGAAACATCAATGTTCATTGAGCATTGAAGGTATTTACAGGATGGGTTATTAAGCAACATAATAAGTTTAAATGAGCTTGAGACTTTTTAACATGTAGTGTGAGGGAAGCATGGACTTGCTTCTTCCTCTAGATCTGTTGGATACCTCGGAGGTCTACTAAACTTAATATGTTTTGCTTAACAAGAAGACATCCTTAATCAAACTAATAGGAACCCACCAAGATATGACCTAGGGTTAGGTAGGTCACTAAAACCTTAATTTTTCTGCTTTACATAAAATGTCCTAACTTGCATATTGTGTTTCAGGTGGTGGAACGAGAATACTCGCCAGGTACTTTTTTACAGTTTACAGCATCGTCTTTCTAGTACTTTTATATTGTACTGTTTATGCTTACATAAACTTGCATGCTAAACAACGATGTCACCCTACATGAAAACTAAAACTATCAAGATAGCCACAAAATCAAAACCCAAAATAAAAATTAAAATCAACCAAGATAAAAATCACCTCCACAACATTCAAAATATAAGACAACTCAAAATTTAATCACAAACATCACAAAACAACAACTATAACTAAATTAAGACGTCTTTATCGGATGATCGAAAATCCCTCGGAGGAGGTAACCTACGGTTGCTAACGATGCTTCCCACGGTCTAAATGAAAGTATGTAACTCATTAAGTTGAGTTTAGTAAATTCATTTGGACTAAGTGAATCCAATAGAAAATAGTGGTGTCGGAACGAGGGAACCATAGGATCCTAACTGGTGTCACTCTAATCAACTTTAACATGCCTCATAAAATTTAAAGAACTTCAACCATAGGGCCACCTGATTTGACATCATAACTTGACACCCTAGAAAACTTAAACTCATCACGGTAAGGAGCTTAAAGCTAGCATGGTGGGCGGCACGACCATCTTCAACAACAGAACCTGTCTTCCCCAACTAGACCATTCCTTCCTTAGAATTAAACAACCAATCCATAGGACCTCGAGGTTGTTCGCTTATGCAACATAAATCCTCACCTTATCTTTATACCTTTGCACAATCATGCTGTGTAATTTAAGCTCTAACTCATCTTAGGATTTTGAGGTTCTCGTCTGTCATGACTTAAATCCTCATATCTTCCAGGCTATTTTCGTGATTATTTCACACGAATTTAAGCCCTAATTAAATAAAATTGGCAAGATGAAATACTTGATAAATTCTCCTCAAAACTAAAGCCAAACAATAAGATAGCTTGGGAAGTCACCAAGGTTCTCCTCCTGATTCATGACATCCCTTAGTTCTTCCTCCTTTGGATTTCAAAAACAAAATGCTTCAAATTTGAGCCAATCCCATTTCACACCTCTTCGTCCGATCTTGTTGTAAAGTCCTACCCATTTGAAATTCTTGAAGATAATATTTTCTGATTTTTATCCAGAGTTTTCTTAGGTGACTTCGGTCATTTAGGATGTAATTAACTATAGGGGTTTGCTCTTATAGAAAGCTTTTTACGAACCCAGCTTAATATAAACCCTATTTAATTCTTCCTACTAAATAGAGGAAATTATCGGCAAATAAAATGGTTTCGCAGACCAAACAGACTTCATACATTTCTTAGTTGATTTGATAGAGCCTCACCTTCAAGTCTTGTGTTTATCCTTCGGAATAGATGCAGAATTTGAGGTATAATGCTCTTTCATTTAAATTATGAAAAATATGGGGGTTAGTTTGATTTCATATTTTTCTAAACCTAAATCTATATGTAAATTAAAATGACCTTCCGAAGCGGGTGACGGGATTTCGATTCTAGTGGTCGACAGCTTCTTACGAGCAACTCCCTAAACCAAAATAGTGCCGACACCCGAATGTAGGCATCGAAATATGGCATGAAGAGGCCTACCTCAAATGCAAAAATGGGAATAGGGAGTGAAGAGGCCTACCCCGAATGCAAACATGGGAATAGGGAGTGAAGAGGCTTACCCCAATTGCAGAGATAGGAATAGGGTGTGATGAAGCCTACCCCAAATGCAGAGATGGGAATAGGATGTGAAGAGGCCTACCCCAAATGCAGACATGGGAACAGGGCATGAAGATGCATACTCTGAATGCATGGATGGGAATAGAGCTTGAAGAGGCCTACCCAAATATAAAGATGGGAATAAAGTGTGAAGAGGCCTACTCTGAATGCAAAGATGGGAATAGGGCGTGATGAGGCCTACCCTAAATGCAAAGATGGGAATAGGGCTTGAAGAGGCCTTCCTCAAATGCAGACATGGGAATATGGCATGAAAAGGCCTACCACGAATGCAAAGATGGGAATATAGCGTGAAGACACCTACCCCAAATGAAGAGATGGGAATAGGGCATGAAGAGGCCAACCCCGAATGTAAAGATGGGAATAGGGTGTGAAGAGGCCTACCCCAAATGCAAATATGGGAATCGTAATTTAGGTACTGACCCCGAGAACAACATGAAAATCTTGTAGAGAACCTGTGGTGTTGAGTTCATAAATATGTGACCTGTGAAGATTGACATTGGTGAGGAAAATTCGTGAGACTTTGTTTAAAGTATGAAACTCCAGGAGATGTGAAGAACTTGGTGCATACAAGAATGATAGTGTTGTGCAAGCAAAGAGTAAGAGACCTCAAACTCGAGGGAAATAAACTCAGGCAGATTTATTTTTATTTCTTATTTTCTTTATTACATTTGATTATCAAAGTATACATATAT
>JXCR01146563.1:293359-317106 GCA_002079205.1 Phalaenopsis hybrid cultivar | reverse complement strand
TTTTATTTTAAATATATTTTTATTTTTATTAAATCCCCCAGATATCAGAGAACTCAAAAAACTAGGTTTGATAATTTTTGGAGTTATATTTTAATTTTTAAAAATTATTTAAGTGTTAAATTTGTTGATGATCTTTAAAAATTAATTAAAAATATCAAATGATCTCAAAATCTTTTGAAATTTTTATGGTGAGTTTTCTGTCTCATGAGCCATAGTGGAAAATAAAAATCAAGTGATTTTGATCTCTATGTACTCCAAATTAATTGTTTTAAGAAAATTAAGGTTTGCTCAAAACAATGATGTTTTGATTCTTAAAAATCATAAAATTATTTCCTAAGACTACTCTGGCCATAGAGAACTTACATAAATTTTTTGTAGAATTTTCTAAGCTACATACAATTTTCTATAATTATTTGAGTAGAAAATGCATAAAAACTTAAAAAATTAAGATCTCTATCTAGAGATCTCCCNATTTTAATTTTTAAAAATTATTTAAGTGTTAAATTTGATGATGATCTTTAAAAATCAATTAAAAATATCAAAAGATCTCAAAATCCTTTGAAATTTTTATGGGGAATTTTTTGACTCATGAGCCACACTAGAGAATAAAAATCAAGTGATTTTGATCTCTATGTACTCCAAATTAAATGTTTTAAGCAATTTAGGGTTTTGTCAAAACAGTGATGTTTTGATCCTTAAAAATCATGAAATTATTTCCTAAGACTACTCTGGCCATAGAGAACCTACATGAATTTTTGTAGAATTTTCTAAGCCAGATACAATTTTCTATAATTATTTGAGTAGAAAATGTATAAAAACTTAGAAAATTAAGATTTTGTCTATGAATCTCCTATGTCTTTGGAAAAATGCTCAAATTGTGCACCTAGATAGAGGCTACAACATATAAAATTTAGGGTTAAGGTGATAATCCAATATGAATGGAGAATTGAAAAACCCCTAACCCTAATTCATTTTTTAAAAATAATTTATGCATCAAATTAATGTGAAAATAATTCCATGTGATTCTCCTCTGTTCACTGAGCAAGAGAGTATTTTTATTTATTTTTATGAATTTTCTATGCAAAGATATGAATTTTCTAAGTTTAGGAGCTATTTTCTGAATTTATTAAATACCCCTATTTATTTATTCAAACCGCGGGCTGACCGGATCATCGGATCCATCGAACAGCCACGCGGCGCGCTTCTATTCAACGCCGCCTTTTGAGTCAGCTGCCACGCGGCCCGCCATATCGTTCCAGAGGATCATCCGGCTTGATCTCCGCCAAATACACGCGAGAATGGACGGCATCCGTTCATCTTCCCCAATGGCCTTAACCGAGAGCCGTCCAACTTAAAACCTTAATATCTCTCTCGTTTCTTAATGGATTTTGATGAGTTTTTTTAAATTATTCGTCTTGAAGAGACGAACACATCTATATGGTAAATATACTATAAAATCAAGCCATCATAAATGGAGAGCTCGCGAAGGCTCGGGAGAGTGAGTGAGGTTATACCTTTGCTCCGAGAGATTTGGCCTCAATCAGAGATTCTTCACACCTTCGTTGGGTCCCAAAGAGCTTAGGGATGAAGCCTCTGGCTCTGGTGTAAGGCCTATATATGATTTCGACCACAGCCGATTTTGGGTGTTGGTTGAGAGCTATGGTAGAGGCTATTTCAGAGGGGGAATTGATGGGGGTTTGGCTTCCTTCACTGTTGTGAAGGTGTAGAGCCAATTTGTTTGAAGTTTGGTGCTGTGTAGGTTCGGATTGAAGTTTGTCTTGTTTTCGGGCTGGAATTCAAACTCAAAATTGGATTTCTGTGGTGGAATTGGGAGAGGGAAATGGATTGTAATGTGCTAAGGGACTCTTAGAAAAGCTCTCTGAGGAGTTTGAGAGGCCTTGGTGAAAAAAATTTTTACCCCACTATTCATGGCCGTGGGGGGTGCATTTTATAGAAATTGGCCAAGGGGAAGCTTAACTGGCCAATTGAGGGGTTAACCCCACTACTTAGGTGTTAAGCAGAGGAGCTCTCAGCTCAATTTGGGCTGAGGTGGCCTCTTGGCATGAATTTGGGTATTGGCCATGTGGGGGCTCACGGTTTTGGGCTTTAGCTTGGGTTAAAGTGATTAACCAAGGGTTGGGTCATGGTTAAAGCTTATAATGAGCAGTAAAAATGACACCATAGAGTATTGACATGAGGTATAGCAAGTACTTTGATTTAACCCTCTCTTTATCCCTTTAAAAATTAAAAAAAAAATTTTACCCATGAGATAAATATCAAGCTTAACCGGTGGCTAAAACTAAACCTTTTACCCATGAGATAAATATCAAGCTTAACCATGGGTTTGTGGCTGGTTTTAAACTCAACCTGAGATAAATATCAAGCTTAACCATGGGTTGGTGGCTGGCTTTAAACTCAACCTTAGAGTCTATTATAAGTATGGTAAGGCTCATTTGACCATACCAAGCTCAATTGATTTGGATTTGGCCATAAGTCCAAAAATGGAAGGCTCATTTGACTATACCAAGCTCAATTGGTTTGGATTTGACCATAAGTCCAAGAAGGTGCATATGACCAAATCTTGTATTTGGACTAGGTTAGACAAGTCAATTGGCCCAATTAAATATGGCATTTGGTGTAAGAGACCATGAGGAACAACCTTCATGAAGGGTGAAAGTCATTTTGAGGTCAATTGGTTAATCAATTTGGTGGATTTTTTATTTTTGACCCATTTTAAGCATGTTGGGCTAAGTTTGGGTCAAACTTAGTNAGAATCATCCAAATTTTAATTGGAATAACAATTCTTCTAAAAATCAACAATGGGCGAACAACCCAGTGAACCCATCAAAAAATTCATCCAACCAAGGAAATGTTAACTATAGAACTTCGTATCCACCAGGATTTAACAGTAACACTCAATTTAAGGAAAAGAAGTTGTCTATGGAAGAGCTGATGTTAAACATAGTGAACCCATTAGGAAAATCATCCAACCAAGGAAATGTTAACTATAGACCTTCTTATCCTCCAGACAGTAACACTCAAATTAAGGAGAAGAAGTTGTCTATGGAAGAGCTGATATTAAACATGGGTCCACAATTGTGTAACACTCAAATTAAGGAAAGAAGTTATCTATGGAAGAGCTGATATTAAACATGGGTCAACAATTAGAAATTCATCCAACCAAGGAAATGTTAACTATAGACCTTCTTATCCTTCAAGATTTAACAGTGCACTCAAATTAAGGAAAGAAGTTATCAATGGAAAAGCTGATACTAAAAATTAAACAGTAACACTCAAATTAAGGAAAAGAAGTTGTCTATGGAAGAGCTGATATTAAACATGTCAAGGAAATCAATTACAAATTCAAGGAAATCAATTACAAAATCAAGGAACTGCTATTAAGAACACTCAAATTAAGGAGAAGAAGTTGTCTATGGAAGAACTGATATTAAACATGGGTCAACAGTTATAGAATCAAGCAATTACAGATTCAAGGAAATCAATTACAACATCAAGGAACTGCTATTAAGAATATTGAAAAACGTATCTATGGAAGAGCTGATATTAAACATGGGTCAACAATTATAGAATCAAGGAAATCAATTATAGATTCAAGGAAATCAATTACAACATCAAGGAACTGCTATTAAGAATATTGAGAACCAATTAAGGGGAAGAGCTGATATTAAACATGGGTCAACAATTGCAGAATCAAGGAAATCAATTACAAATTATAGAGCTGATATTAAACATGGGTCAACAATTACAGAATCAAGGAAATCAATTACAAATTCATGAAATTACAAAATCAAGGAACTGCTATTAAGAATATTGAGAACCAATTAGGGCATATTGCTACTTTACTTAGTTACAAAATCAAGGAACTGCTATTAAGAATATTGAAAATCAATTAGGGCATATCGCTACTGCACAAATCAAGGAACTACTATTAAGAATATTGAAAATCAATTAGGGCATATCGCTACTGCGCTTAATAACCGAACATTGGGAACTTTCCTAGTACTATGGAACCAAATCCTAAAGATCAAGGAAAAGAACAGATAAATTAATGCTTTATTCAAAATTATCATTAGTTTGTGGTAGTATTAATTGCAGTAGACTACGTTTCAAAGTGGATTGAAGCACAAGCTTACCTCGTTGTGATGCTAAAAGTGTTTCAAGGTTCTTAATGAAAAATATATTCACTAGATATAATTGAAGCACAAGCTTTACCTCATTGTGACGCTAAAAGTGTTTCAATATTTTTAATGAAAAATATTTTCACTAGATACAAATGCCTAGGATGATTATTACTGATGGAGGATCCCATTTTAGGAATAAATATATTCAGAGATTCTTAATGCCTAGAATGATTATCACTGACGGAGGATCCCATTTTAGGAATAAATACATTCAGAGATTGATAGAAAAATTTAATATTATTCATAGAATCTCTACTACCTATCATCCTCAAATCAGTGGGTTAGCTGAAGTTTCTAATAGAGAGATTAAACAAATACCTGAAAAGACTGTAAACCCTAGTAGAGTAGATTGGTTCACTAGACTGGATACAACATTATGGGCTTACAGGACTGCTTATAAAACTCCTATTGGAATGACTCCTTACAGACTTGTTTTTGGAAAGAATTGTCACTTACCAGTAGAATTGGAGCATAAAGCATATTGGGCGATTAAAGAATTCAATTGTAATTTGAAAGCTGCTGGTAAGAAGAGATTGTTACAATTAGATGAATTGGAAGAATTATGAGATGAATCTTATGATAATGATATAATTTATAAGTAGAAACTAAAGTTATGGCATGATCGGAAGATTAACTAGAAAAACTTTGAACTAGGACAAGAAATTTTGCTTTACAATACTAGACTGAAGTTATTTCCTGGGAAATTGATAGTCTCTTGGGACCCTTTACTGTGACTCAAGTTTATACTTACGGAGCTATTGAAATTGAAGATCAGAAGATAGGGACCCTTTACTGTGACTCAAGTTTATACTTACGGAGCTGTTGAAATTGAAGATCAGAAGATTGGAAAAAGATTTAAAGTAAATAGACACAGATTAAAATCGTATTTTGAGGGTAAAAGACCAAATTTTAAAGAGGTTTTAATGATCAGTCAACGTGAATAACACATAAATAGGTCGGGCTGACGACGTTAAACCAAGCGCTTTATGGGAGGAAACCCATAGTTATCTTTACTTTTATTGTGATTATTGTTGTTTTTATTCAAAATTATCATTAATTTGTGGTATTATTGAGCTCTGCTACTCTTATTTACCCTTGAATCATCATAAGAATTAGATCCATAGAGAAAAATTGGAACGCATTCGGACCAGAGCGAAACTGTGTAAAATTTTTTCCTTGGGCGCCGATGGCGCCCTCGACGTCACTGATTGCTGGTTTTTCCCAAGGGTCTACATAAAATAAATACAGAAGCTTGCCTATGGCTCCCTCAACCCCACCAAAGGTGAGACCGGGGAGATGGCGGTTTTTGGCGGTTTTTGGGCGGGAGTTACCCTTTTAAACTCCCAAATTTGATTCCAAAGTTCATATTTCCCCTAAAAATGAATTGAAACTCCACCAATTTCATTCCAATGGCATCCAATTTTGCTGATAATCCCAAAATGCAAGTGTTCAATCGGCGAAAGTTTATTAGTGTGAAAGCGCAGTGAATCTTCAACAAGGTACTGATGAAGAAAAGATTAATCAAAGAATGAGGATTGATAAATTGAGGATTGAATAATCCCTCGATGGCAATTGAAGAGATGAAAGTGGTGCAAAGATGGGAAGTATTGTGCTATACTACCGCCGCTGTGGTTGTTCCTGTGGTGAAGGAATTTAATGCAAATTTGCATGGAATCAACCAGGGAGTAGTTTATGTGCGAGGTAGATGGATCACTTTCACTCCTGCATGGATCAACGAATTAAACATGATCGAGAACGTTCCTGTCTACCACTATTCCAACTTCATCCTAACAAAAAACCAAATGAATGAGATTTACCAATATTTAACAGAAGAAACTGAAGACTGGGAAATGAAAGAAAACGGGTATGTTAGTTTTTTTGCGACACTCCTAAATCCCGTTTCGAAACACTGACACTTCTTTATTTCTGTGAAACTGTTACCGACAATGAAGATTGTTAAAGTTTTTAAAGAATGTGCTATTTTGAATTACTGCATCCAAATGGGACTGCTGATCGATATTGGATCAATAATTGTGAAGCCGGTTTTGGGCCTGATCGTTCATGGATCAACTTATGAGCTTGGACACCCTTCCAAAATTTTCTCACTTTTTAGTCAGTTCTAAGTATCCTACGAAAATTAGGAAAAGGTACTTCTACCTTGGAAGCCTTTGGACCCAACTGAGAAATTCCCAGCTTTTGAAAATGAAAATGACATGACTATTATAGTAGATCAAGCATCTTAGAATTCACTGCCAGTTCAACCCTTAGTTCCTGACAAAACTCTGGTGATCCTACGCAGAATCAAGAAATTGGAAAAGGAGGTACAAAATGTCATGAATGCAATTAATAATATATTCAATTTCTTCAATCATCTAGACTGGAGGATGAAAGAACATTTTGAGCCCTTGGACATTTAGAAGATAGTTTGATACGGTTGATGAGGAGGATGAAATTGATAGAAGAGGATTCTACTGAAGAGTTTCCATACTGACCCTTCTACAACCTCTTCGTTCATGTGCAATCAATGGGTTATCTCAGAGGAGAATCCAGTACTAAATCTAATGAATAGAAGATTTATATTGCTACTTGTCTGTCTATATATGTAATTTGATTTGAACTTTACAGTTGCTTTCCTTTAGAATTATGCTTTTTGATCTCTGTATAGTTGAGACTAAGCATATGATGTTTTGTTTTCAGTGTTTTGAGTGTTTTAGCTTGGATTGCGATGCTGAATTCATGTATTGAGGTTGAGAAAATATCAAACTTAGGTGTGTTATGTAACATATATTGTACCTCTTGGAATATATATATCAATGTGATGTTTTGTGTTGTGAAAGTTTGTTTGTGATAAGTACATCATTTAATCACTTAAAATTATGTCTATACTGATTGAACGGATGTCGTTTAGGCTTGAAATTGATCAAAATTGCAAAAATCTAAAAATTGAACCAAATCAATAGAGCCCGACGACGGCGCCCTTGACGCCGCTGACGACGGATTTTTCCCGAGAGTTATGTTTAAATTTCAATAAAGCGTGCCGACAGCGCCGAACACCCCGCTGACGGTGAGCTCACGAAAAAACACCTTTAACCGTAATTTTGACCAGTCAACTGCCACTATTCATCATCCCCTTCCTCCTAAAAATGCAATTTTCGACCTAGGGCTTGAGAGATCTTGGAATTGGGGCGATTTCAAGGATTTTTGACATCGGATTTTATCATCTCTAGGTAAGAGCTTCACTCTAAACTAAAAATATTTGATTTTCACCATGAATTTCTTCCAGATTGAGGAGATCTGAAAAATTTGAGAATCTGAAGAAAATATTGGGAAGAAATTCATGGATCATAGTGTTGAACGCTTAGAATTACTATTGGAAGCCATTATTTGCATATTTGAAGTATATTTTTGGAATTTTTCTATAATTGTGATTAGATTGAAATGGCTCCACATTAAAAGAGGTGAATTAAGTTTGACGAGTCTCGCTTCGTTAATGTGAAGGCTCAATCATGATTTACTTTAGCTTTTGAACGAAAGAAGTGTATACAAGATCGAGTTTTTGAAAGTCTGGGAGGAGAAATTGAACGAGTTATTACCAAGCGGAGGTGGGAAAACTTCTGTTACACCACCAATAATGCCGTTGCAAATATTGTGAAGGAATTCTACGCCAACGTATTCTATTCTGAAGACGAAATCGTTCAAGTGCGGGAATTTTCTGTTGAATTTACTGCCGCCCGCATCAACACCTTTTACGAAGTCCCAGACTCTTATAGCTGCCAATATGAATCCTTCAGTACTATGGAAGGCCCCCTGAATGATGTGATCAACTTTCTCACTGATGGGAAAGGAACGTAGAAGATTAAGCAACAAGAAGCGTGGCACTAATTTATTTCCTCTACTATGTTACCGACTTATCACCATAGTGAGGTAATTAGAGATAGAGCTATTATGAATTTCTGTATTCAGAATAATAGAACTATAAATGTGGGGAGAATTATTTTTAAGAACATATTGACTACGCATAGAGTGAAACAAGTGGAGTTCTAAGACATCTTGGACTTATTTATGCACTTTGCCAACTTTCTGGAGTGGAAGCTGGAGGTGATGAGGAATGGGTTTACCCTATGAAACCCATTAGCAAAGCCAATTTGAAAACTTATGAGTCCCATGAGAAATGGAGAAATGAAAAAGTCAAGAACCTTCTACTAGTAGAGATGTCCCCTCTATAAGTTATGACCTTCCACCTTCTAATCAAGAACCTTCTACTAGTAGAGATGTCCCCTCTATAAGTTATGACCTTCCACCTTCTAGTTTCCCTACTCTGACTGATTTGATGAATGAGTCAACCTTGCAGCAGAAGAGCATAGAATTGATAAATGAAAGGATTGGAGGTTTAGAACGTGCATGATTATGATAGTGAGTACCTTCAGAGGCATTCAAATTTTGAGGTAGCTTACTACGAAGCTTAGGCCCGACACTACAGAGGTGAGCCTGATGTTACTTTTTCTGAGTGCCCCCGATATACTCAATATCAACCCAATCCACCTGCTGATCAAGGAGACAAAGACATAGTTTTGGATTTTAATATTTAATAGTAGTTGATGTACTTGTACTTGTACTTTCATTTTTGTGATCTTTTGTAATAGAAATGGATGTTTGTGTGTATTTGGACTTTCATTTTTTTTATTATGTTGTACTTGGATGATTTTTAATTTTTGTTATAAAGTTAGTGTGGTAGTTAAATTTGTATGTGTAGTATAATAAATGTTGAGTATTTTGTGATGTAATGTGATTTTTATTTTGCATTTTAATTGTAATTGTTTTATTTAGTATTGTGGCTCGTTAGGAAATGTTGTGCTTATTTAATGTTTTAGTTTTATACTTATTTCAAAATTTCATTACCTTAGGAAATATTTTGCTTGTTTAATGTTTTAGTTTTATACTTATTTCAAAATTTCATTACCCAAAAATTTCTCTAATGATTTATGTGTAGAAAGATCCTAATGTTATAGACCAGGTGAAGTAGAAATGTTGAGAATGACTGCAAAAATTTCAAAATGATGAAAAATACTGACGTGTAACTTATATTTTGAGTTTTTCTTTCCACATGTATCATTTTATATTGCAAAATTTAAGTTTGGGGGAGGGAAGAAAAAGATTAACTATTAGATGTCCTCTATTTGATTATTTTTAAAAATTATTTATATGATTTAATGTAGTGAATTTAATTCAGGTAACTATATTTTGTAGCTATTTAAATATTAAGATAGATTTAAAGGAATAATTTTGTAATGAAAATTAAATTTGTAACTTAAGATATTTTAGTATAAGAGAGTAAGACTATAGTTAACTATTTAAAGTTGAAACTATATTTTGAAGTATTAAGAATCTGGAAATTCATTTGAGAAGAAAAGATTGGGTTTCAATGAAGTAAAAGCTATGAAATATTTATAAGCTAAAGGAATACTTTGAGTTTCAAATTTAGGGAAAGAAAGGTGATGTTCAAAATCATAAAAGCTATCCAAATATAGTAATCCTCACTTGAAAAAGGAAAAAGAAAGGATTGTCAACAATCCCTGAAAAGAAAAGAAAAATATATAGGATTGAAAGCAATCCAAATTAAAAAGAGAAAAGAAAGAAAAAATATGGAAGTGAGGAGAAGCTTGAGGATATGCCTAATAAAAAATTGGCTTCACTGACCTACCTAAAAGGAAAACCTAAATACATTCCTGAACTTATATTTATGGATTAGAACTTTTAATAGTAGATTTCTCATCAAGTTTTTATCCTTTGAATATTATAAGTGACTTAATATTGAAATATATAGTCATTCTTGAAATGAATAGAAGACTAGAACTCTTAAACTTGATGACTAAATAATCTTGTAGCTACAGAATTAATTTAATAACTTAAATTTTTTCTGAAAATCTCACTATGATATTTATCTGAATCAAATTATAGTATTTTTGAATTAAAACTTTACTACAATAGATCATAACGTTTATGTAGTACCAAAATTACTTGAGGTCAAGTAATAGTTAAATTTTAGGGATTTTGACCAAAGGAAAATATGTTGAAATTTTTAGACTTATTTTATACTGTTTTTGATGATATTATAAAGAAAGGTATTTTTGATGTTTTGTTACAGGAATGATGAATTAGGGTCATTGGAGCAAAAAGATGCAGAAGGATCGAATTTGGAGTGAAAAGGACCAAAATGTGAAGATTTGAACTAGAGCGCCAACGGCAAGCCCAACGGCGCCGATGGCGAGATTTTCCTGAGACCCCAGAATTAATTCACTTGGAAAGCCCACGGATTGCGCCCTCGAGCCGCCGTTGGCAAGCTCAGTGGTTATGTCCAACCAGGCTTTAGATGAGGACGAATTTTGGAGGGGTTCTTAGGCAACTCTTGGGAAGCTCATCCACAATTTTAAAAGAAGATTTTGGCCAAAAATTGGAGAGGGCCTAGAGGTCCTGGAGGTTAGAAAGGTTCCATTAGTGTTTGGTAGAGAGTCAAAACTGTGAGGAATTCTTCAAGAGATTGTAAGAGTGGAGGGAAAGTGAGAGATTTATTTCGCGTTGCCGCTTCGAAGAGGAATTTTGTGTGTTGTAAAGAAAGAAAGAGATTCAGAGGAACTTCGAGGAGTTTACTTGGGGAGAAATTAGAGATAAGTTTATTTATTGTTGTAGTTTGTATGACTTTGATTTTATATATGAATTTTGAGTTTTGTTGTGNGGAAATAAAATTATCAGGCGTAGAATTGGAGATTTTAGAGTGACAGACTAAAATCCCCAATTCAGTCCTATCATTTGGGTGCTGAAGTGTAGATGTTAGCCCTCAAGCAAGGGGAACGTGGGAGCTCCGAAGTGAGAGGTGGTATCCTCCCAGCTTAGCCACAGATTCAGTAAACAAGTGTTGGATTAGTCAATGTTTTTTATGCCTAGACCAAAGGGTAAAGAATAGGTATGCTCCTATTGGGCACAATACAAATTGAACTAATTCACTTTATCCATTCACTATAATTTCTTGACAGGGAAAAGGATGTTTTCTTATGTATTAAATATCACATTAGCCATTCACTATAATTTCTTGACAAGGAGAATGATGCTTTCTTATATATTGAATATCACATTGGAATTCACTATAATTTCTTGACAAGGAGAAGGATGCTTTCTTATATATTGAATATCACATTTAACTAATTTATTAGTATAATTAGTTATTTAAGAGTTATTAAAATTACATATTTATTTCAATTGTCTATTAATGTAGTATAATTAGTTATTTAAGAGTTATTAAAATTACATATTTATTTCAATTGTCTATTAGTGACAGATAAGCAAATTGAATTCCATTGTTGTGATTAAAGTATCACTTTTTCTAAAATCTTAGTTCATAGTTCTAATATTACTCCCTGTGGGATTGATATCTAGGACTTTGCTTTTCTAAAATCTTAGTTCGTAGTTCTAAAGTTACTCCCTATGGGATCGATATCTAGGACTCTATTGAAGCCCCTATATTACTTGAGCGATATGTATACTTGCGTTGATAAGTGTGACTTTACAAATATTGAAACTTATATTACTTGAGCGATACGTATACTTGCGTTGATAAGTGTAACTTTACAATTATTGAATATTTTATACATCCATCTTTATCGAATCCATTACTTGAGCGATACATATACTTGCGTTGATAAGTGTGACTTTACAATTATTGAATATTTAATCTACTTGAGCGATACGTATACTTGCGTTGATAAGTGTGACTTTACAATTATTGAATATTTATTTCGTCCATATTTATCTTATATTTTGAGCGATACATATACTTGCGTTGATAAGTGTGACTTTACAATTATTGAATATTTTATACATAATTCTAATATTACTCCCTGTGGGATCGATATCTAGGACTCCATTAGAGCCCTATATTACTTGATTTCTAAACCACTTCCTGTGGGATCGATATCTAGGACTCCATTAGAGCCCTATATTACTTGAGCTAGTTCTAAACCACTCCCTGTGGGATTGATATCTAGTACTCCATTAGAGCCCTATATTACTTGTGCGATATTATTACTCCCTGTGGGATTGATATCTAAGACTCCATTAGAGCCCTATATTACTTGAGTGATACGTATACTTGCATTGATAAGTGTGACTTTACAATTATTGAATATTTTATACATACATCTTTATTTATTACTCCCTGTGGGATTGATATCTAAGACTCCATTAGAGCCCTATATTACTTGAGTGATACGTATACTTGCATTGATAAGTGTGACTTTACAATTATTGAATATTTTATACATACATCTTTATTTATACTTGCGTTGATAAGTGTGACTTTACAATTATTGAATATTTTATACATCCATATTTATCGAATCTATAACTGTTATTAAGTTTTGGTACTGTTGCTGAGGAGTTAAATCTTTTAGCAGCAGTATTAAATACTTATATTTTTAAGCATATATAAAGTCGTTGTCACTTAGGAAACAAAAATTAGATCAATAATTTCTTATGTTTTTAGAGATATTTAAGAAGCTAACAATCAACATTCCTTTTGCTGAAGCACTGTAGCAAATTCCAAGCTATGTTAAATTTATGAAGGATATTTTAAATAAGAAAAGAATGTTTATTGAACATGGACTGTTGCACTTAGTGAAGAATGCAATGCAATAATTCAGAAAAGGCTTCCTTAAATACTTAAAGATCCTGGTAGCTTTACTATTCCTTATACGATAAGAGAAAGATTCTATGAAAAATACTTATGTGATTTAGGAGCTAACATTAAGCTCATGCCCTTATCAATATTTAGAAAGCTAAGCTTAGGAAAGATTTCTTGCACTAATGTAACCCTTCAATTAATTGACTGATCAATCACTTACCATAAATGGGTTATAGAAGTTGTACTGGTTAAAGTGGATAAATTTATCTTCTCTGTGGATTTCAATATTTTAGATATAGAGGAAGATAAAGAAAAACCAATTATTTTAGGGAGACCCTTCCTTTCTACTAGAAGAGCTATGATAGATGTGCAAAAACGGAAAGTTAATCATGAGAGTTAATGACTAGGAAGTTACTTTTAATGTGCTAAAGTCAATGAAGTATCCAATAAAAGGAGGAGAAGATGAATGCTATAGAGTGGAGATTATCGATAATTTAAGTAGTAACCATTTTTGAGAAAGCTGTGAAGTTAAAAGGGGATAACAAGAAATGGGGTTTGAAAATAATACTGATTTTCAAGATAAATCTATTGCGAAAATCACAGACAATTCAAATTATGTTCTGAGAAGTTTTGAGATTTTAGACACTATTAAGAATAGTAAAACTCTTATTCCTTCAATTGAAGAACCTACTGAACTTAAGATGAAGGTGATCCCTACACTTTTAAAGTATGCTTTTCTAGGTAACTCATCAACATTGCCTGTTATAATAGCCTCAGACTTAAGTGAA
This sequence comes from Phalaenopsis hybrid cultivar, assembly GCA_002079205.1. Taxonomy (NCBI): domain Eukaryota; kingdom Viridiplantae; phylum Streptophyta; class Magnoliopsida; order Asparagales; family Orchidaceae; genus Phalaenopsis; species Phalaenopsis hybrid cultivar. The sequence continues at coordinate 303,442 of JXCR01146563.1, read as the reverse complement.
GATCAAGAAGAAAAATTAATGGAAACTTTATGAAATTATAAGAAAGCCTTTGGATAAACGTTAGAGGATATTACAAAGATTATTCCTTAAGTCTGTATGCATAGAATTTTAATGGAAGATAATCACAAGCTTAGGGAAAATCCTTAAAAAAGATTAAACCCTATCATAAAAGATGTTAAATAGAAAGAAATTTTAAAGTAGTTAGATGCTGAAAAAAATTTTAAAGTGCTTTCACTGCGTTCCTAAGAAAGGGGAATGATTGTAGCTGTAAATGAACATAATGAATTAATTCCAACAAGGTAAGTCACTAGGTGGTGAATCTGTATTAATTATAGAAAGTTGAATCATGCCACTATGAAAGATTACTTTCTTCTATCGTTTCTGGACCAAATTTTGGATAGGCTAGGTGGGCATCAATATTTTTGCTTTTGGGTAGATATTCACGATACCACCAAATACTTATAGCTTCTGAGGATCAAGAAAGGACAACATTCATAAGTCCCTACAGCACTTGCTTTTATAATAAAGCTTTTTGGTTTGTGTAATGCACCTGCAACTTTTTAAAGGGGCATGATGTCTATTTTCTGCAATCTAATTGAAAAAGTAATTAAAGTTTCTATGGATGACTTTTCAGTTTTTGGAACCTCTTTTGATTCATGCTTAGATCATTTAGTGAGAGTTCTAAAATGCTCCAAAGGAACAAATTTAGTTTTCAATTGTGAAAAATGTTAATTTATGGCCGCAGTAGAAATTATGCTGAGACATAAAATTTCTGAAAGTGGCATGGAAGTAGATGTAGCAAAAATACAAGTTATTGTTAGACTATCTCCTCTTACTAAAATGATAGGAGTTAGAAGTTTTCTAGAACATGCTAAGTTTTACAGATGATATATTAAAAACTTTTCAAAAATTGCTATGCCTTTGTGCTTTTGGAAAAATTTGTAATATTTTATTTTGACTAGGAATGCCTAAATGCATTCATATTAGTAAAGGAAAAATTAATCACTGCACCTATTATTGTTTCACTTGATTAGGAAAAACCATTTGAATTAATGTGTGATGCTAGTGATTATGTTATTGGGGTTGTGTTAGGGTAAAAATATGATAAGATTTTTAAAGTTATATATTGTGCCTCTAAAACTCTTAATGAAGCTCAAATTAACTCTACTACTACTAAAAAGGAGTTATTGACAATAATATATGCATTTAAAAATTTTAGATCTTATATAATTAGAGCTAAATGTCTTGAGCATACTGATCACTCAGCTATAAGATAATTGAAGCTGAGGAAGGATGCAAAATCAAGATTGATTAGATGGGTCCTTCTGATGCACAAATTTGATTTTGAGGAAGTGGATATGAAGGGATCTGATAACTAAATTGCTGATCATTTATCAAGGCTTGAACAAGAATATTATGGTAATTTTAATGATGAAATAAATGAAAATTTTCCTGACAAACAATTATTTGCTATTTTTGAGTGGCATGTTCCGTGGTATGTTGATATAATTAACTATATAGTTAGTGATATTTTATCATATGGACTAAAAATTTGCCAAAAAAAGAGGTTCATTCCCAATGCAAAATTTTATTTTTGGGATGACCCTTATTTATATAAGAAATGAAGGGTCAAGTGATTTGAAGATGTGTACCATTTGAAGAAACTCAAGAAATTATTCAAAAATGTCATGAATTTGATTATGAGGAACATTTTGAAGTAGATAAAACTACATTTAAAACCTACAATCTGGATTTTATTGGTCTACTTTATTTAAAGATGTTAATATTTATGTAAGAACATGTGATAAATGTCAAAGAGTAGACAATATTTATAAAAGGAATGAAATGCCCCTAAATTTTACTTTAGAAGTTGAAATTTTTAATGTATGGGATTTGGATTTCATCGGACCATTTATACAATCTTTTAGAAACTTGTATATTTTAATAGCTATGGATTATGTCTCTAAGTGGATTGAAGCAGTTGCTTTACCTAACTGTGATGCTCTGAGTGTTGCAAAATTTCTTAAGAAGAATATTTTTAGTAGGTTTTGAATGCCAAGAGTAATAATTACAGATGAGGGAAGCCATTTCAAAAATAGAAGGATCGAGACATTAATTGAAAAATATGGAATTAAACATAAAATTGTCACAGCTTATCATCCTCAGACTAGTGGTCTAACATAAGTCTCAAATCGTGAAATTAAAAGAATATTGGAAAAATTGTTAATCCTAAAAGAAAAGATTGGTTTGCTAGACTTATAATGCATTTTGTGCCTATAGGACTGCTTATAAACTCTTAAAGGAATGTCACCATATATGCTCATATTTAGAAAGGCTTGTCACTTGCTATGCTATAAAGGAAAGTAATTATAATTTAAAGGATGCTGGCGAGAAATGATTATTGCAATTAAATAAGCTTGAGTAAATTAGAAATGAATCTTATGAGAATGCAAAAGTTTATAAGAAAAAGATGAAATTTGGCCTGATCAGAAGATTTTAAGAAAATATTTTGAGCCTGGACAAGAAGTTTTATTATATAATACTAGATTGAAATTATTTCGTGGAAAACTTAATTCCAAGTGGTTGGGGCCATTTATTGTAATTAAATTCTATCCATATGATGCTGTGAATATTAAAGATCCAATAACTAAAAGAATATTTAAAGTAAACGGACATAAATTGAAACATTACAAAAGTGTAAACAAACCTACATATAAAGAAGTCTTGATATTGGATCAATGGTACGCCTAAAAATTACCTACTTTTTCATATATCATTTATGCTCAATTTTAATGAATTTTAATGATATTACACTTTAAAGGAAGGTGTTTTGCATATTTTTTGTTTCTTGTAAAAATGAAATTTTGGAGAAAATGAAACAAAAAATGGTGCAATTAGGAGTAAAAATTGAGCAAGAAAGAAAATTTTCACTTGACACATTTTGATATGACTTTCTATGCTTAATCTAATTTATATTTCTCAAATGTTTTTGAATGAAATTACACTTTAAAGAAAGGTTGTTTTTATGCTTTTTTGTAGGTATATTTGTTAGGAGCGAATGCAATTAAATCGGAGCGAAACGAAGCCAAACGAAGCAAAATGGTGAAGTTGCTGCGCCAAAATCCAGAGAACTGGAACATGATGTACCAAAACTAGTGCATTATGTGCCAAAGATGAATTTTAGCAGATTAAGGAGATTTCAGACAAAGTTTTGGCTAATTTTCAAAGGGACACTTGTTCTGAACACCTATTGGAGTGATTTAATGCATCTAGACACTTTGAAAGGTTCTTTTATGAAGGGATGTCTCTTGGATCAATGGACATGTCTTTTGAATTCAAAAGAGTTGACTTTTCGATAAAATTTTGGTGGGAATTTTGAATTCCTTTTGGATGGATGCAAACTTTTATAAAAGAGAGGGAAGTCTTGGGCTTGAAGGAGAGTTTTGTGAAGAGGAGTTTTGGGTGTGTGTGTGTGTGTGTGGCGTGAGAGAGAGAGAGGCAAGTGCTTGTAGATTTTCTTCAAGGATTGTAAGAGGAGAGGGATGGTGAGAGATTTCTTCTTCATTAAACTTCTATGGGAAAATTGAGAGTGCTTGTAAAGAGAGAAAGGATTGATAAGAAATTCTAGGAATTTGATTGGGAATGATTGTTAGATAAGTTGTGTTTTTTATTTTTTTTATTTTGTAAACTTATTTTTATTAATGAAATCTGTGTTTTTTCGTATCCTTCTCATAAATTATGAATAGTCTTCTTTATCCTTCTCCCAACATTGAGATATGGTTCTGTGAAGAATTGATTTTTTTTTATACAATTTTAAATGTCAATAATTTCTGATGATTTAAACTTAGATCTTCATTTACTTTTCAATTTGGCCAATTGAAATGTTAAAATGTGTTGAGAAACATATGCTCCAAAAGGGCTATAATTTATACAACATGGGGATAATCACATTTGATTTCATGGGAGAGTACTTCATCCATGAAGTTCGGTGAAAATAAATAAGGAAATATACTTTGTTGGATGCGTAATTGGAGATTTTAAGGTGACATATTAAAATCCCTAATTTGGTCCAGCTGATTAGAAGCCGATGCAAGATTGTTAGCCTTAAGGTGAGGGAGTAGTGGGAGCTATAGAGTGGCAGCCGGTATCCTCCCAGCCTAACCACAAAATTAGGGACCAAACGCTGGATTATTCAATGTTCTTTATACACTCGGAAGAAGGTAAAGAATAGGATTGCTTCTATTTGGCACAAAACAATTTATATATATTTTTTCAAATGATTTTAAATTTCTTCACAATCTATATATTCATTGTAAAGGGGAAGGATGCTTTCTTAAATTTTAACTCTTCTTCATAAAGCTTTGTTTAATCTTAGCAAATTTAACTTTGAAATTTAAAAATTAGTTTAGTAAACTTAGTTCTTTTAGTTACATTTCTGTTAGGATTCATTAAACCTAATTTAAATTGTCTATCTTACTTTATATTTTATAGTTTGAATATTGTGATTTATGTTATTATCATAAGAATTTCCATCTTCCAAACGAAGTCTTGATAGTAGTATACTAGAATTAGCCTAAAGGATTTCTTTTTTCGCTTCTCTGTGGGATCAATATTAGGGTTTTCAAAGAAAGCCCTATATCACTTGAATCGATACGTGCACTTGTGTAGAACTCCTAATGTGTGAACTATTTTATATATTTTATATAATATTTCTATTTTGCACATTAACTACCTAATATAAATTGGGTCAAGTTTTTTGCTATATTTTGAAAGCTAAATTACTGCGTAATTTTGGGACGGGTCAAGTTTTTGGCACTGTTACTAGGGATTTAAATTGACATAAAACACGTAGAAAACAACACACACTAGGGGTTCATCAAGTTTTTGGGTGTCGTTGCCGGGGAAGCTTCAATAAAAACTTTAGGAGAATGTTAGTTAAACCTGTAAGACTTAGATTTAGAATTTATAATATTATTATATAGTGTGTTTCATTATTATTTGTGTATTTTAAAGAAAATCCAAAATAACAAAAATATTTTTTAAATCTGTTTTATTAGTTAAGTCTTTAGATTTGTATGTGTAGTTCAGGAGCTGCAGACCTTGAATTTTACAAGTCAGATTTGAAGAGAACTTTTGGAAGAGATTTGAAAAGATTTCATGAAGTTAACATAGAAATGATGGAACAACCATATAATGAATATTTAGATTTGGATTATAATGCTAGTAGCTTTGAAAGAGTAAACCCCAAAAGAGTGGCAAATTTTTAAGAAGATATGCTTACAATTTTAATTTCTCAAGTTGCTGATATTGAGAGGAAGTTGGATGAATACATAAAAAGATGTTCTCAAGGAAGACCAATTATTAAAGAAAACTCATTTGGACAATGGATTGAAACCGGTCATGGGATATATAATTCTTATTCTGATTATTACAATCCAGGCTAGGAAAATCATTTCAATTTTAACAGGAATAATAATTTTGGAGGAGAAGATCAATTTTGGGAACATAATCAATTTAATCAGACATTTAGTTGGAATAATCATGGCTATTATAACAATGAACTTTATTTTCCTCATAATTTTGACTTCAACCCCAAGAATGAAGAGAAGGGATTATTAAAGAGGTTGTTATTCAAATGGAGAGTGAGCTGGAGTGTCAAGGGACCGCAATAAGGAATATGGAAAACCAACTATTATAGATTATTAACTTAATTAGTAATCCTCCTCAATTTAACTCCAACTCATAGGATGAGGAGAAGGAATTAATTTTAAAGGAGGTTGTGATTCAAATGATGAGACAGTTGGAAATTCAAGAGGTCGCAATAAGGAATATAGAAAACCGACTAGGAGAGATTATTAATGCAATGAACAGCTACCCCCTAGAGATCTTACTTAGTGACCCTGAGATAAACTGTAAGGAGATGAATGATGAGCAATTTAAAATTTTCAAATAAATATAAATAATTGAATTCGAAGATATGTTTTAAAAGAACTTTGAGTTGAGAGATGAGGAAGGACCATGGAAAAAATTCCCAAGGAATTAGAAAAACCTATTTCCTCAACTAAGATAAATATAGAAAGACCACATTTACCATTTACTCAGTACCAAGGGAAAGAATTGAAAGACAACCTTGAAAGGAAGAGTAACCAAGAAAATTTTGATCCATAATCTGAATTATCTAGAGAGAATCTGATCCAAAATTTGGGAGATCATGAAGTATCATATAAGGATCCATTTCTTATAAATTTCTAGGAAGATATTAATATGAAAATTGAGAAAATCACTAGAAGAGTATTGGATCTAGAAAGAAATATGAGAAATGAGGATATGAATCAAAATGAAAAAGAAGAGCTGAAAGAAATTTTAAATTTGAGGACTTTGTAGGAATCCCTTGATCTGGAAAAGAATGGGTGATTGATCAAGGATTATTTAAATGGAATTTTGATCCAGGTAGAATCATTTGTCGGGCTGACGATGTTAAACAAAACCCATAATTATTACTATGGATTGATTTAGGGTGCTTGAGATTCATGATTGCTAGTGTTGTATTGTGTTTGCTTTGGTGTGGATTGATTAGTTTGATTGATGATTAGTAGATGTTTGGATTTTTAGTAGTTTGATTTGATTTTTGTGTGTCATGAGGGAAGTGATTCCTTAACTTCTTATTATGACTAGTCTTATATATTCTCATGTAGTAGTTGGATTTACGAGTCCACTACGACTCGGGTCTCACCTGTACTTGAGTTTTACAAGAGATCATGAAGTTTAACAATGCAAATTTCATCTCAATTTTGTTACTTCTTTTCTCTGACTTTGTTTTCATTTGACAGAAGTAGCTAATCTATTTGATGAGTAACATGTGGATGAGTTTACACTACTCTTATAACTGCTAAAGGTGCTTAATTATTGAGATTTGGTGATGACTTGGGTTGGTGCTTAAGAACCAATATATCAGGGATAATCCTATCTTTGGGATTAGAATCTAAAAAATTATCTATAAGTACCCAATATATATGTGTAGTGATTTCATTAGAAATTGGAAGTAAGTTAGCAAGATGCAATGACTTAAAGGAAGAATTGACCTCATTTTACATGTGTGTTTGTGTTTGTGTTACCATAATATAAAGATTTGGAGAACACATTAATATATATATATATATTCCTAAGCCGATACATGTTCTGCTTGTTAGATCTTTCTTTCCATTTTATCAAGCATGTTTTAGTTCAGACTTACTTTCTATTGCATATTGTTAAGTCGTGATGAATACTTGTAGATGTTTGTGATAGATTGAATTACTAAACTATTTTTCTTCCTGCTTATATTTTCTGTATTGAATGTTATACATGTTTAAAATAAAGTTTGGGGGTAGGATGAAAAATAAATTTTAAAGTTAGTATACTTCCTTTTAGTTTAATATTATTCCAAGTATGTTTTAGGCTAGATTTACTTTCTCCTGCAGTCATTCTATCCTGATTATGTACATATATGAATTTTATAGGATGTTGTAGTAGTTAACAGATTCAACTTTTACTTTTTCTTCCTGCTACATTTTATGGAATTAAGTGTAAAATATTTAAAAATTCAAGTTTAGGGGGAAGAAAATTTTCTTTTAAAAAAAGAAGCAAACTAAATTTTATTTGACCTCAACTAAGTATATTTTTAAAATTAATTTAACATGACCTTGGATATTAGAGTTTAAATTTAAATGACTATATTTATGTTTGTAAATATTATGGTAAATTTAGGTAAAAGTTTTTAATAACAAAGGTCAATTCTAAAGTTAAAGATATTTTGTATGAAAGGATAAAACTATGTTTTTCTATTTAAAGTAATGGAAATTATATTTTTGAAGTATTAAGAATTTTAGAGTTTCATGTAAGAAGAAAAGAATGAAACTTTATGAAAATCATAAACTAATATGAATTTAAAAAGTGAAGAAAGGCAAGGAGTTTTAACTTTAAGAAGAGGATAGTGAAGTTCAAAATTATTAAAAGCTAGCTAGATATAGTAATTCTCACTTGAAAAAGAAAAGAAAAGAAAGGGTTAAAAAGATCCTGAATGAAAAAAAATAAAAAGTAAAGAAAAAGAAAAGAAAAATAAGGAATGTGAGGAGAAACTTGAGAAGAGGCCTAATAAAAAATTGGCTTCACTTGAATCAACTTAAGAAAAAGGCTTTATTACAATTTCTAAACTTGTGTTGGAGTATTAATAACATTACTAGTAAAGTTTTTATGATGTTCCTTTTCATATAAATGTTCTATGTATCATTGATATGACAAATTGCAATTCTTCTTGAAATGAATAGAGATTCAGAATCTTAAATTTGATTACTAAGTACTCTTAGACTTAGAGTTTGAATCTAAGTTATTAAAGATTTTTCTTAAATTTTACTATTTTATTTATTAAGCTAAAGTTTAGAAGTTTATAAGTTAATATCTATCCTAAGTCATATTTTTATGTACTAAAAGCGTCACTTGAGGACAAGTAACGTTTAAGTTTGGGGGATTTTGATATGCCTAAAAATTACCTACTTTTTCATATATATTTTATGCTCAATTTTGATGACTTTAATGATATTACACTTTAAAGGAATGTATTTTACATATTTTTTATTTCAGGTACAAGAAATGAAATTTTGGAGAAACTGAAACAAAAATAGTGCAATTAGGAGTAAAAATGAGCAAGAAAGAAAATTCTAACTTTGCAAATTTTGATATGCCTTTATATGCTTAATCTACTTTACATTTCTCAAATTTTTTTTAATAAAATTACACTTTAAAGAAAGGTTGTTTTCATGCTTATTTTGTAGGTATATCTGTTAGGAGCAAAATGCAACTGAAACGGAGCTGAAATGGAGCCAAACGAAGCAAAATGGTGAAGCTACCGCAGAGTGGTGCATGATGTGCCAAAACGAAACATGATGAGCTAAAATCCATAAAACTGGCGCATGATGCGCCATAGATGACTTTTTATGGATTAAGGCAGTTCAAGACAAATTTTGAGCAAATTTGCAAAGGGACATTTGTTCTAAATACCCCTTGAAGTGATTCAATGCATCTAGACACTTTGAAAGGTTCTTTTATGAAGGGATATGTCTCTTGGAACGATGGACATGCCTTTTGAATTCAAAAGAGTTGACTTTTGGATACAATTTTGGAGAGAATTTTGAAGTCTTTTTGGAGGGAGACAGCCTTATATAAAAGAGAGGGAAGCCTTGAGCTTGAAGGAGAGTTTTGTGAAGAAGAGTTTTGGGTGTGTGTTGGTGTGGCGTGAGAGAGAGAGGCAAGGGCTTGTAGATTTTCTTCAAGGATTCTAAGAGGAGAGGGAAGGTGAGAGATTTCTTCTTCATTACACTTTTAAGAGAGAATTAAGAATGCTTGTAAAGAGAGAAATGCTTGAAGAGAACTTCTAGTGATTTGCTTGGGAAGGATTGTGGATAAGTTGTGTCTTCTATTTCTTTTGTTTTGTAAACTTATTTTTATTAATGAAATATGTGTTTTGTTGTATCCTTCTTTATCCTTATCCCTACTTTGAGATATGATCTTGTGAAGAATTGATTTTATTTTATATGGTTTTAAATGTAAATAATTTGTGATGATTTGAACCCATATCTTCATTTACTTTTTGATTTGACCAATTGAAATGTTAAAATGTGTTGAGAAACATATGTTCCAAAAAGGCTATGATTTCTACAACATGGGGAGAATCATATTTGATTTCATGGGAGAGTATTTCATCCATGGAGTTGGGCACAAATAAATAGGAAAATATACTTTGTTGGATCCATAATTGGAGATTTTAAGGTGACAGATTAAAATACCCAATTTGGTCCAGTTGAATGGAAACTGATGCGAGATTGTTAGCCCTCAGGTGAGGGAGTAGTGGGAGCTCTGGAGTGGCAGTCGGTATTCTCCCAGCCTAATCAATGAATTAGGGACCAAACTCTGGATTATTTAGTATTTTTTATGCACTCGGAAGAGGGTAAAGAATGGGATTGCCCCTATTTAGCACAAAACAATATATATATATATATATATATATATATATATATATATATATATATATATATATATATATATATA
>JXCR01146563.1:258583-293337 GCA_002079205.1 Phalaenopsis hybrid cultivar | reverse complement strand
ATATATATATATATATATATATATATTTCATATGATTTTAAATTTCTTCACAATCCATATAATCATTATAAAGGGGAAGGATGCTTTCTTAAATTTGAACTCTTCATCATAAAACTTTGTTTAGTTTTAGTAAATTTAACTTTGAAGTTTAGAAATTAGTTTAGTAATCTTAGTTCTTATAGTTACATTTCTATTAACATTCATTAAACCACTTTAATTTGTCTATATTACTTTATATTTTATAGTTTGAATATTGTGATTCATGTTATTATCATAAGAATTTTCATCTTCCAAACTAAGACTTCATAGTAGAAGAATAGAATTAGTCTAAGGGATTTCTTACTGCGCTTCTCTGTGGGATCGATACTGGGGTTTTTAAGGAAATTCATATATTACTTGAAGTGATATGTGCACTTGCGTAGAAATTCAAGTGTATGAATTATTTTATATATTTTATATAACATATCTATTTTGCACATTAACTACATAGTATAAATCGAGTCAAATTTTTTGTCATATTTTGAAAGCTAAATTACTGCGTAATTTCAGGACGGGTCAAGTTTTTGGCACTGTTACTGGGGATTTAAATTGACATAAAATGCACAAAAAAATAGCACACGCTTGGGGTGCATTAGTCAACCAGAGTAAACAATGGATATGTCAGGCTGACGACGTTAAACCAAGTACTTCTTGGGAGGCCACCCATGGTTATCTGTGTGGATTGACTTTTTTTATTTTTGTTGTTGTTGTTATGTTGATTATATTAAAAATAATGAGTTCTACCTGATAAGAGAAGGCACTAAACACTAGTTTAATGATCAAGATGAGGTTGGGACGTGTTAATTGGACCCAAGGCGAAGAGGTGCTTATTTGGGCACTGGCCCCTAGGCACCAAAATCTGAGGCCTAGGTGCCAGTTTATATAAATGCAGCACCTAAACACCAAAATCTGGTGCCTAGGCACCAGAGTTTAAAAAACTTCCAAAAAACAGTCAATTTGTAGTATGAAACAATTTTTTCCCTTTAAAACAACCATAAACTTGTATGATGATCTTAAGGCTTCATTTTCTAGGTGTGTGAGAGTATTTGGGAGGATGTTAGCACAAGAATCAACTCACTTTGATACTATGGCATCAATATATGTGGAAAGCAGGAAAAATTGAGTTTATTATAGAAATAAATTCATCAACAAAGATGCCCAAACTTTCTATAATGGATTTCTTGCATTGAGCATTAAAGGTTTTGCAGAAAAGATCAAGAAAATTGAGGAGAAAATAACAATTATTCAGACCAAAATTAGCAAAATCTCTGATCTATTTGATCATCTGGAGTAGTAGATGAAGCTTCATTTTGATCATATGGCAAATTTATAGGAGGCCCAAATAAGGATGTACCAAAAGAAAATTTGGATCAAAGATAAGTTTGCAGAAGAATTTCATCACTTTCCATCTTATAATATATTCATGCATCATCATTCAATAAATCTAAATTATGAGTAGGGGTGGTTTGTATTGATATCTGATATTTTGGTGTGTTTGATTTAGTGTCAAATTCTGATCGGTAGGTGTTTGTGTGTCTACATATTTTTATGCTTGTGTGTCTGTATTTTCTTAATTAAGCTTACGTACGAATGAAATCTTTTAGTTTGTATCAAACTGATATTTATGTTAATGCTTTTACATTAACTTTATGAATTTAATATGTCATGTTAGTGTGCTTAAATCATTTATATTGTTTGTATTTGAGGAATCTAGTACTTGTGCAAATAAAAGTTGGGATATGATTGGAAGATGATTGATTATTAAAATAATGTTGAATTGGTAAATTAGGTTCTGAAGGTCTTAAGTTTGTTGTGCTTTTATTTAAAATATCAAAATTCACAAAAATTGGGCACAAGCGTCTAGGCGTTGAAACCTGGTGCCTAAGTGCCAGCTACTCGAGATGCAGTGTATCTAAGCACCAAAATCAGTGCCTAGGTGTCGAACCAGCTAAACCACCAGTTTACCCTCTAAAATCACAAAACAATGCCCGATTTGACACCATTTGTTTTGCTTAAATGTCGTCTTCTTCCTTCTACTCTTTGCTGCTGCACACTAGGTTTTCTCCTACCTTGCGATTCGTAGTGACTTAAGGCCTAAAAAATTTTGATTTATTCTTCTTTGGGTAAGATTTAAATTTAGCTTGAGAATTTTTCTTCTTTCACCATGGATTTCTTCCACATTATGAAGATGCCAAAAATTTGAAAATTTGGAGAAATAGTGATTAAAATTCTTAAAGGGAAGCTTGTTTTCATGGAAAATGCTTATAGGAGCCTTTAAAACTTATATTTTGGATTTATTTAGATTTTTATTAGATTTTGAAATGGCTCCTAAGATAAAGAGAGGAAAGGGTAATGAGGTTTTTGATCAAAGAAAATTTGTAAGTTTAAAATCTCACAATCAATACAATGATTTAATTTTATCAAAGAAGTTGATTGCAGAATGAACATTTCTCATCCTGGAGGTTCCATAGAGAATTTAATTGTAGCATGTTATTGGGAAAGATTCTACTTTTTTAATGTTATAGCAACTATTTCAGTTGTTTCAAAGTTTTATACGAACTTCCTTGAAGCATCTAGTGATGAGGTATTTAATTGAAAGAGGAAAGTTGAGTTTACTCCTGATCAAATCAATACTATATACAGCTGCCTAATGTACTGCATTGCTTTTATTCTCAATTCGATCCTACATATGCGGGGCTTGATGAGATTATTACATTTCTAACTGATGGGTGTTGAGCTTGGAAAATTAAGAATGACCACAAGGTAATTTTTTCTTCTTCCATGATCAATATCCCATCTTAGGCATGACACTATTTTATATCAACTCGACTTCTTCCTATGAACCGTTTGAGTGAAGTGACCAAAGAGAGATCCACGTTGAACTACTGCATTTAAAAGTTGAAACCTATTGATATTGGCTCTCTCATCTACAATTCCTTCATCAATTCTTTTATGAGGGGTTCTACTGCAGCTTTGGGTTACCTTTCTCTCATATTTACTCTATGGAAAGCATGCTACACTTGGTTTTAAAGGCCAGTCTTCAAACATTCCTTCTAGCTTTACCTCTAGACCTTCCACTTCTAGTGTTGTTGCTCCACCTCTTGTTATTTAGGAAGAACTTCGTGATTGCCATTAGGAGCATTAGAATGATATTACTTTTGTGCAGTGTCAACTGTAGGAGAATGATAATCATTTGGAAAAATTTAGAACAGCTTGGAACGTGATTATGAGGCCAGTTTCAATACTTTCCTGGTGAGCTTTCAGAGAGGAGATCAGAGTGTGGAGTTTTCTTTGTATCCTCCTTATTCTACGTTTGAACTTTGCAAGGCTATGGATGATGATGAGGAGGAGGAGTGATTATTCTAAGTCTGGATGTATTTCTATCCCTAGTTGTTTCTGACTTTATTGATTTGATTGCACTATACATTATGTTATTTATACTTAATGTTGGTGTGGATTCTGTACTTTTTAGTTGTTACTGCACTACTGTTTACTTTTTGCTCCAGTTCATATATAATATTGCATGTGTGTTAGAGTAGTTCTTTTACTTTAAAATTTTCATGATATACATGTTGATTTTAGAGTTATTTACTACTACACACCTATTTTACTACTCGTACATGCAATTAATTCATGATTAGAACTTGGTGATAGATAATAAATATGTTAAATTCTTTTTCTCTTTCTACTAATTTTGTACTAAAATGTTTTGATTTGTTTAAAAATTTAAGTTTGGGGGAGGAAGAAAAACTTTTAAAAACTAGACTTTATTTGTCCTCAATAGACCACATTTAAAAATTATTTTAAAAATAACCTGTGGTATGTGGTGTTATCTTTAGAGAACTATATTTTTGACTCTATGAAAACATAAATAAAAATTTTTAATGATAGAGTTAAGAAATTTGGTTTAAAAAGATAGGAATATGCTTTTACTATTCATATTAGAAAAAAATACTAAGGATCTTAGATTTACACTTCAAAAAGAATAGAGACTCTATGAAAGATCATTTTGTATCTAATACACATTATCAAGTGAAGAAATGTGAGAAATTTTTAAATTTAGGAGGATAGTGAAATTCAAAATCATTAAAGGTTGATCCATTTATAGTAATCCTCACTTAGAAAAAAGATAAAAAGAATGGACTAAAAATCATCGTAAAAAAATTAAAAAGCAAGAAAAAAATCAAAAGAAAATAAAATAGAAAATAATAGAAAGTGAGAAGAAGCGTGAGGGGATGCCTATTAAAAATTGGCTCACTTANGAAATGTGAGAAATTTTTAAATTTAGGAGGATAGTGAAATTCAAAATCATTAAAGGTTGATCCATTTATAGTTTTCCTCACTTAGAAAAAGATAAAAAGAATGGACTGAAAATCATCGTAAAAACATTAAAAAGCAAGAAAATTTTTTTTAACTTTTAATTTTTTTAAGTGAGGATTTTTAGTAGAAAGAAAATAAAATAGAAACTAATAGAAAGTGATAAGAAGCTTGAGGGGATGCCTATTAAAAATTGTCTTCACTTGAATCATCTTAAGGGAATAAACTTATTTGAATATCTAAAGTTATTAGAAATTTTAAATGTATTAGTAAAATCTCTACTATTAGAGTTCTCATATAATTCTATATTTTAATTCTTCTAAAATTGCTAACTTTGAAAAATTACAATCTTTTTTGAAATGAAAAGAAAATCAGAATTCCTAACTTGATTACTAGATACTCTTATACCCTAGTTCTAACTCGAGTTATTAATTTTTTTAAAAAAAAATCACTATCACATTTAAGGAGCAAAACTATATGAATCTCTAATGAAACCCACTATCATAAGTTAAAGCATTTGGTGTATAAAATAAAAGAGTTACCTAAGGACAAGTAAAGTTTAAGTTTGGGAGAATTGACATGCCTAAAATGTGTTATTTTTATATATACATGTTATGCTCATTTTTATAGATATTGCACTTTAATGGAAGCTACTGAGCATCAGGCAATTATAGTGGGCTTCTAAAATCTAGGCGCCTAGGCACCACAGTTGGGAGCCTAGGTTCCATAATTAGTTTTTGATTTTATGCATTAAATTTGGAGAAATTTTGAAGAGGCATATGAGGTTACTCTTAGGGATTTCGAAAGTTATTTTAAAAGGAGTCAAGACACACCCAAAAAGGTAACGTGTGAAGGGGGGCCGATGTGAAGAAGTGGTTTTTTCAGTGGTGTGAGGGAGAGCTTTTGTTGTGTGTGTGTGTGTGTCTCTTGGAGTGAAATTGTAAGGAGAGTTGAGAAATCATCAAAGGAACTTCAGAGGATTTGCTTGGGGAGAAGTTTAAAACAAGTACTTTGTATTTTTGTTTGAGTTTTTTTTATTGTGTAAACCTGAATTTTAATATAAATCATATTTTTGTGTTATCCCCATGAGATATGAGTAGTTTTCTTTATCTTTCTCCTTACAATAAGAATTAATCATGTGTAAGTTTATAATTATTTTGGATTTCTCTTATTCCATACTTGTGATGACTCATTACTTCGTACTTAATTTATAAATATTAAATATGGCCAATTAGTATATTAAAACTTCTTGTGAAGTCATAATGAACCGGGAGACCCGGGAGGGCTATGTATTCAACAATTACTGAAAACTACATTAATCTCGTGGGTGATAAGGTAGCCCACTGGTTAGTGCAAATAGATAGAGAGATAAGTTTTGTTGGGTGTAAATTGATGATTATAGTGTGACAGGCTAGAACCTTAACCAATTTGATCTAGTATTTGGAACTTAAGGATTTTTAGTGTTAAAGAGAGGACACAGTAGGTAATCTAAAGTCACAGGCTAGAACCTACCCAACATAACTTAAGATTTAGAAATGTAACTCTATGTAAGCCAATGTTTTTTATGCACTAGGAAGAGGGTGAAAAATAGGATTGCTCCTATTTGTCACAAAACTACATTTAAACCTTTAAACATTTAATTCCTACACTGATTATGATCTCATTACAAGGGGAAAAACCTTTACATAATTTGAACTCTTTCCATTTGACTAGTTTAGAAAAAAACTAGCATTTTTTAAGCTCTAAAATAGGATTTATAGGAATTAGTTACTTTTTTACACTTAAAGTTGCAATGTTATTTCCTAGATAATTGCCTGGAGTTTAAGTAAATTTTACTATTTTTATAAAAGAGTTTTCTCCTTCTCGGTGGGATTAATATTGGGGTTTTTAAAGAAAATCCTTAATTGCTTGAGTGATATGTGCACTTGTGTTTCAATCCTAGAGAGCTCTGAACTCAATAATTAGAAAACTTAATACCTTCTTCACTAGGAGCAACCATTATAAAAATACAAAATTATACATCACACAAAAAGTGTGGCACATAGTCCACCTTGACGCCCAGGTAGACTTAAGGCCTCCATAGCTTGGAATAGTTCCATGGTATTCTGACCCAGGCTACCTATACCTACTTAGGGATTCCTCTTAACTCTTTTGACACCTCTTTTGAGCCTTATCATTCATTTGAAAAATTGTTGATATCTTTGTGTGGGTCCCACATTCCTAGACGTCTTTGTCTGTAGTGAATACGATAATTCACCCACTGCCCTATGGCTCGATATAGGTGCCAAAAGCATCAAGATTCTCTCACTCAAGAAAATCAAAATTCTATGGTTTCCTAAACAACCTGATAAAAAAAATGTATGCAAGTCTTTTCTTATCAAGAGTATTCTTGAGCATCACTCAATATGTTATTAACCAATATAATACATTTCTTTGGGAGTTAATATTGACCATGAAAATGCAAATAAACATGACTATTTGGTTGTGTGTTGCTTTCATATGGTTCACTTTGCAGATGTGTTTCCACGACATCTTTGATCTGGCCTTGTTTTGGACATACGATCTTGGTCTATCATGCAAGGCTACCTTATAAAAGTTCTCCACATTCTTTTTTAATTTTTTTGTCTATTTTTTTCATGTCTTCTTTCTCTCTGGTTCATCTTTAAAGAAAGATCATGATGATAAGATAAGGTGCTGACTCCAAAAGCTCAACTAAAAAGAACAAAAATAGATTGGTGAATCTGCTGGGGATGAGTCCCTCCCTCCATATAAAAGTCTTGCTTACCAATTTAATTACTTAGTTTCTTTCCTTGTGTCACTTTTTGCAACTTTAAAAATATTTGGATTTCAATCTATGTGTTAGAAAGTATGGTTAGCAGCTTGACACCTATCCATCCCTTTCACACCCTCAACATGATGGTTGTTGCATTTCGTATGTAATTAGTGCTATTGTATAATTTGATTTTCTTATTGAATTTTTCCAAACATCTTAGTAGATTCTCTTTGATAGTATAAATAGAAAATTAAAGAATGATCATGATGGAGTTTTCCAGGAGGAACACAGTTTCCTTTTCCCCAAATCTATTTCATGTGGAGCAAGGGATCATCACCTATTGTTTCTTTGAACACCCTGTTTGGATCACTGTGGTTAATCCCACACCTATTTAGCATTGACCATGTTTTATCAGTGTTCTCCTAGATTTCTACTCATACACTTGGTACTACATCAAAGAGTGCTAAAGGCATCACAGAAGTACAAATTTTTGTTCGGTTCACTACTATCCCAACTTCTTTTGTTCCAGACCCCTCTGGGGCTTCTCCTATCACTAGACTGGGCAAGAAAGCACAAAGGGATAGAAATAGGTTGTTGTATGACCAGCAGTAAATCATTCCATTGGTTCCATCACCTGTTATGGTTTTGGCCCATGATGAGGTTGAAATCCGATTAGTTGAGAACCAATTTTCTATTCAAACTGGTTGTAGTGACCATGTCCCAACCCAGATTGCTAGGAGGTACTTTCCTCCTCGAGACACAGACCATCTAAAAACTGTACTCAATATTTCTACCACTATTACTGATCTTATAACAAAGAATATTTTAGGAGATACCTCTTCTCTTCGACATAAGGGACTCATTACTGAGGAGAAAGTCCTTGCTTGGATTTTTAAAATGTCAAGGCAAGTGATGAAAAACTTTCTCTACTTTCCTCAGGGTTCTTGTGGTAGGAGATCAAGGTCTACTCATTAGTCCACTATGAGGCTCATATACATACCATTCATCGTATAAGGGATAAAGTCTACCGAGGCATCTCATGGGGCACTTGGTATGGTGACTACAGCCATTAAATCGAATGTTATACCTATTACTTCCGGGATAAATGTTGTTCGGGAATCACCTGCACCTTGTAACCTCAATTCAAAGTAATAGAAATAAAAAGCTTTTGGATCATTTTTCTTATTTTTTAAACAAAAATTCAATGAATGTCTTCAATTCTAGTTAAGGGAGATCTGAGGGTTACCTCTGTCAATACTTACTCTTCCTTTCAAAAAAAATATGGAGTAAAAGTCTATTTTCTTCTTGTTTCAAATAGAAGATAGTGGGTCAAGAAGACCTCACTAGTATTCCTTTTGTTGTTTTATCTCTAAATAGGGTGCCATTAAAGTAGTTTCTGAAGGAACCTCACCTTCAGTTGATCATGTCTTAGTACCACCAAAATTAAGTATTAAGGCAAAGCCTGAGGTACTAAAAATGATTTTGATGGAAAACTCTCTAATATTTTAGAAGACCTCAGCAAGGATGACCTTTTCGGTGAGAAACTTCATGAATTTGAAATGACCACTCACTTTGTGATGGCAGTCACCACTAGATGAGCTTCTTAAATATGAAATCCCACCCATGATCCTGATGAGCCAGATCATCACAAGTCCACTAGGATTCAAGACGATGCTTCAGTTGATCATGAGGATAGAATGAAGGATGGG
This sequence comes from Phalaenopsis hybrid cultivar, assembly GCA_002079205.1. Lineage (NCBI taxonomy): Eukaryota > Viridiplantae > Streptophyta > Magnoliopsida > Asparagales > Orchidaceae > Phalaenopsis > Phalaenopsis hybrid cultivar. The sequence goes on along the minus strand of JXCR01146563.1, from coordinate 284,499 downwards.
GTTATCTCCCTTCTCTAAGATCAAATTGTTCTTTTGACAGCTTGAATTACAAAGTTAGAGGCTAATCAGATTTGGTCCAGTGTGGTCTCGTCTATTATATTGGTTGAGGTACATCTTAATACGCCTATTGATATACCTGTGCTTGCAAGGCATGTCCACACATCATCTTTTGATATTGTTCATAGGAGCATACTACTTTTGATTCACAACTACAATCCTTAATGGATACAAGAATTAGAGCCACTTTGGTAGCTCAATAGAGAAAAATACTATAAGGAAAGGTAGAAGATATCTTGAAGATTATGATTTCATTTGATTTTCTCCAGGGTTTGTCTCTCCACTATTCAAACAATTCAATGGGGTTGTAATCCCCCAACACAATGTCATTCAATTTTGAGCACTTTGTTGCAACATCAATGACAATGATTTCTTGTTATTCCATCTTTTCGTCACTAGCTTGTTAGAATTTGCAGGTTAATGGTATGCTAACTTGCCATAAGACACCTTCAAAACATTCTTTGATCTAAAGGATTTATTCATTAAGTACTTTATTGGGGTTCACCATTAAGTTACCATGAGTGCTATGATGTCAGCCCAACAGAGGTTCGTTGAGTCATTGCTAGAATTTGTTATGTTTTGGCAAGTTTGAGCATGCGGTGTGAACCCCAACTTCAGGAGCAACATGTTGTTTTCCTCATAGGCAAGATCAAAGGCCTAATTTTAGTCTTGTTAAAGATGACAATTATTAAAACTTTCACGACTCTGATAGAAAAGGTAACTATCATGCATGGTACAATAGAATCTTTAAACTTTAAAAATGATGGTGATAAAGCCAAAGGCAAGTAGCCATTAGCTAGGGTCCTTTGAAGAGGATGAAAGAGTGCATGAGAACTATCGACATTAATACCAATATGAAGAAGCCTGTCATGTCTACAGAGTTTGCTCGCCTGCCTCCACAGAAGTAGAAAACCAAAATATTTAAACAAAAGAAATCCAAAACTTATGCCTTTAAAAGAATTGTGCAAATAATAATTCATGAATTTACTCAAATAGGATATACAACTGCCTCAACCAAAGAGATCAAAAGGGCTGGAGAAGTTCAAGGAACCTAACTTCTTCCTATATCATCAAAATTTGGGGCATACTCTCGAAGACTACTTCACATTTAAAGATTCACTCAAGGTGCGATGCAAAGTCAGGAACATTGAAATCCCTAAAAAGTACTTGGAGAAGCCTATTAGACGAGGATCAGTGAAAGCTATTGAAGCTGCTCTGGTTCTGCCACCTACTGATATAGAAGCACATGACTTTGTATTTTCTTTCACTTTTGATGCATTAGTAATTTGAAGAGGGGGTTGTGATGTCTCTTTTCTCACATTTTGTAATCTTGATATTGACATGAAAAGAAATATTTTTTAGTACTCTTCTATGTCCAATAATTTTGTGTTAAATTCTCACACTTATGATTATGATCTTAATGAAAATGATGATATTGAAGAAGAGGATCTATATCCTTCATTTTCTTCCCTTCTTCGTGCATATCACATAAATGATGATCTCGGCAGTTCATTGAGCAACACAAGCTCACCAAATGATTATGAATGCCATGATCCAAGCGCACTAGTTGAGTGCTCTGTTAGGGATGCTCCGTTTGAATCCCCTTATAAGGATATCTAATAAATCCACTTGAGTAGTGGAAAGAGTGGAAAAGCTAAATTCAAAAGATAAAGGGAAATACATCCTCACCTACAAGGTCGACGATCATCNAGGATCAGTGAAAGCTATTGAAGCTGCTCTGGTTGTGCCACCTACTGATATAGAAACACATGACTTTGTATTTTATTTCACTTTTGATGCATTTGTAATTTGAAGAGGGGGTTTTGATGTCTCTTTTCTCACATTTTGTAATCTTGATATTGACATGAAAAGAAATATTTTTTAGTACTCTTCTATGTCCCATAATTTTGTGTTAAATTCTCACACTTATGATTATGATCTTGATGAAAACGATGATATTGAAGGAGAGGATCTATATCCTTCATTTTCTTCCCTTGTTGGTGCATGTCACATAAATGATGATCTCGGAAATTCAATTAGCAACACAAGCTCACCAAATGATTATGAATGCCATGATCCAAGCGCACTAGTTGAGTTTTCTGTTAGGGATGATCCATTTGAATCCCCTTATAAGGATATCTAATAAGTCCACTTGAGTAGTGGCAAGATGCTTCCTCTCAGAGTGGCAAAGCCAAATTCAAAAGATAAAGGAAAAGACATCCTCACCTTCAAGGTCGTCGATCATATTGATGTTCTTAAGGAACCCAAAAGCCTTCTAGCAAGTCAACCTCAAAAGGTTGCCCACATCCTTAAGCATCCACTCTCCAAATTGAGAGAGACTCTAGTGAAGGATTTGTTAGAATCATAAGTTTTCCGCACTTATTATATTGAGAAAAAAAATGAAAGAATTAGTTATATCATCACAAAATGTAGTTGTCATCAACTTCTCTGAGGAGGACCTCTTGTGGGGCACCACAGAGCATAATCGTCCACTATACATGACAGCTATGATATACGAAACACCTTTAAATTGTATCCTGATTGATTCTATTACATCCATAAATAATATCATCATGCAACTCTTGAGTTGCTTTCCTTAAATTCAAAAAGATTTTGCTTAGATAAAATTATTCTAAATGGTTTCAACGAGAAGGGGCAAAAATTTTCACATGATAGATGGGAATACATCCTTCATAGCTTTGCTGAGATGCTCTTGGATTCATGAATATCAAATGGTACCTTCATCCTTACACAAATGCATTAAGTACAGATGTTGAGGAGAAGGGTTCTCCAACTCAGGTGATGTCCAACCCTTCTTCATTAATGAAGTAGGTGTGTATGATGACGCTTAGTATTATCTCCCTTCTAAAGGGGTGTCTCCATCGACCTTAAGTAATATGGGATGTCAACGAGTCCCACCCTCTTCCAACTGCCCCTTGTTTAAAAGCAATACGAGCCATGCCCTAGTGAAACAAAAATTGGAGCAGGTGCTTCCCACTATCTCATTCTTTAAAATAAAAATAGAATCATTGTCAGATATAGATTCTAAAGCAAATGAGGCCTTGTAGGTGAGAACTCAAGAGCTCGCATTGTTATGATCAAGAAGATATCAATGAGGAGATATTACTACTATCATCATCAGCCATAGTCCCTCTCTTTTCCAAGATTTTGTTGGTGGATGATGTGTTCACCATCGATCAACTGCCACACAACCACCACAATAATTTTACATTTATGAGANACATCCTTAAGCATCCACTCTCCAAATTGAGAGAGACTCTAGTGAAGGATTTGTTAGAATCATAAGTTTTCCACACTTATTATATTGAGAAAAAAAATGAAAGAATTAGTTGTATCATCACAAAATGTAGTTATCATCACCTTCTCTGAGGAGGACCTCTTGTGGGGCACCACAGAGCATAACCGTACATTATACATGACAGTTATGATATACAAAACACCTTTAAATTGTATCATGGTTGATTCTATTACATCCATAAATAATATCATCATGCATACTCTTGAGTTGCTTTCCTTAAATTCAAGAAGATTGTGCTTAGATAAAGTTATGCTAAATGGTTTCAACGAGAAGGGGCAAAAAGTTTCACATGATAGATGGGAATACATCCTTCATAGCTTTCCTAGATGCCCTAGGATTCATGAAAATCAGATGGTACCTTCATCCATACACAAATGCATTAAGTACATGTGTGGAGGAGAAGAGTTCTCCATCTCAGGTGATGTCCAACCATTCTCCATTAATGAAGTAGGTGTGTATGATGACTCTTAGTATTATCTCCCTTCTAAAGGGGTGTCTCCATTTACCTTAAGTAATATGGGATGTCAACGAGTCCCACCCTCTTCCAACTGCCCCTTGTTTAAAAGCAATACGAGCCATGCTTTAGTGACACAAAAATTGGAGCAGGTGCTTCCCACTATCTCATTCTCCAAAATGAAAATAGAATCATTCTCAGATATAGATTCTAAAGCAAATGAGGCTTTGTAGGTGAAGAACTCAAGAGCTTGCATGGTTATGATCAAGAAGATATCAATGAGGAGATACTACTACTACCATCATCAGCCATAGTCCCTCACTTTTCCAAGATTTTGTTTCACCATTGATCGAGTGCCACATGACCACCACAATAATTTTACATTTATGAGTGTGTCAACCATGGACGAATTATGCACCTTTTATGTATCTTTCATAATCAAATTTGGATAGGAAAGTATTTAGTTTTATAAAGTTGACACTCAAATGCTCAACATCAATGTAATTCTTTTGGATGATGATAATGAAAAAATATAGGACTTCCCCCTTTCTTCTTATTGTTTGCCTCTTATTAATAAACTGCTAGATGATGGGTTGTTGCCCAAAAAATTTTCTGTTTGCCAAGTCAAAATGTGTATATGGCTATGTGGCAGAATAAACCTCCTAGAGAAAATTTTAGCTTAAGATGTATCAAAATGGTAGATAAAATCAAAATCCCAATTGCCTCGTGTAAAATGATTTCTGCGCTCAAAGGTGATAAGGTCTTTGCCTCTAATAATGAGGAGGTTGAAGCCAAAAATGCCCCTCCCAAATTGAAGGACAATGTTTCTTAGACCATCGATGAGTTGAATGAATTCAACTTAGGAGCAATGGAAAATATCCACCCCATTTTTATTAGGAAAATTCTCCCAGTCTCTATGAATTTTAAAGTTATAGGAGTCTTGAAAGATTTTTGTTATTTCCATGCACAAAGCTATATTGAAATGCTCTGCTTATCTTCCAATGTAGCAAAACACAAATTAGCTAGCAACCCAAGTAATTTTCCTGTGAAATAATCTCCTTGAAGAATGCTACTTGATAAAGCGTAAATGGTCATTAAGCAACAAAAAAATGTTTATTGAGTTTGGCTTCATCAGAAAAGTTCCTTACCTTTTAGGCTAGTAAATGTTGTACCAATTCAAAAGAGAAAAAGAAAATATGAGTTTGCATTGAATTTATGGACCGTAATAAGGCATTCTTGAAGAATGATTTTATTCTGTGAATACCAAAGTAAATGATCCATTGCACCGATTTGAATATGAGTAAGCTAGCGTTTCAGATCCATTGCGCTGATTTGAAAAAGTACTTTAATTTCATTTAATAGATATATAATATTGATTTTAAAAAGATAGCATTTTAATTTTAAGAAAAAAACAAGAACAGATAGATCCCCTATTTTTAATAGTTTAAGTAATCGATCCTAACACCACAAGTAATACACTATCCCAAAAGATAGACATACTACTTGTCAGTGGGCTCGATCATATAAAATAAATGATTTATCACATCCATTTGGTCTATGAACCTTTTGAGTGTCTGGCTGGTTTCCCTTCCTAATATTAAAGATTAGATAGATTTTATATCACTTTGGTTCCTTAGTTCCCAATAGAGGCAAGCCCCTACAGTTAATTACATCTTAAATGACCGAAGTCACCTAGAATACTCTCGATAATGATCAGAGGTATTGTCTCAAAGTATTTTAAGGATCTCATTTTCAAGGTTAGATGTGGGAAAATCAAAAGGGAATGGTTCAAATAGGAGCAGTTACTATCAGAGTCTAAAGGAACATGAAGTAGAGGATGTCCTAGACCTCGAGGGAAACCTTATGACCCTATAGTTTGGATTTATGTTTCAGAAATGAAATTATTTCATGTTTAATCTTGCAATTTCATTATTTATGGCTTACATCTAAACAATATCCAATCATGCAAATGTCTTGGAAGATGAGAGGATTTATGTTATATCAGACGATGACTTTGGGGTCCTAAAAGAGTTAGAGCTTATATTGCACAACATGGTTGTGCAAAGGTCTAAAGATAATGTGAGGATTTATATCGAACTAGGCGAACTACCTCAAATTTCTATGGATTTGTTATTATTTTAAACTAAGGAAAGTTCTATTGATGATTATCTTGTTTGCTCTCTTGAAGATGTTCTTCTCTTGCATCCTCATCGTGCCGTCCGAAAAGTTTGCTCGTAGCTCCTCGTCGCAACAATTGCAGGTTTAGGGTTAAGATTTAAAGTGTGCATGCAAATGATTTGGTTAGTGTCCCGTTGTTGTGTACCTCCTATATAGATAAACTATTGTTCTCCAATTCTAAAAGGTATTGCAAGTAATATGCATATACGAAATAACAGCAGAAGTTCAATATAAAAGATGGCAATAAAACAAAACATTGTGTACCCGAGCCTTTGCTACCATTGTCAACCATCAACATGGCAAGGTTGTTGTTTTAAAATAACCATTAGCTATATATATAGATATATATATATACCCTTTCTTTCTTTTTTCCCATACGCTTTCTTTCTTTTTTCTATTCCTGCTTTTGTCATCGTTGTCGTTGGATACTGTAACTGCCTGCTTTCAGCTACGTTGGACGCCGGCCGCCGGCCTTTGTCCTCACCACCGCCGGATAGTCTTCTTGAGTTTTTGTCAAATTTCTGCTAGCTATTGCTATTCTATTGGCTTCTTCTTTGGTTGAATCAAGAATTTGATGGTTGATTTAAATCAGTTCTTCAATTTTGATTTTTTTGGCTGGGGAATCCACTTTTGTGGATGTTGTTGTTAATGGTGCGGTTAATTCTTCTTATTTGAATGAGTTAGTCTTTCCACAAAATTTTCATGATGTTTCTGTAGGGCTAGGAGATTGTCAATTCATTAAAAAAGTTGTAAAGAAGGGAGGGAAACCTGCTTTAATATTTTTTTATCTTGAACTTTCTACTTTGGCTGATGTTCATAAATTCACCTTAATTGTAAAATTTTAGTTTGGACATCCAAAAATGGAAATTATACGGAAATGATTTGAAGATTTTAAAATTGTTGGAAGGTGGAAGGTAGGCCTCTTTGATGGACATCATATTATGATTCAACTAACCAAGGAGGAAAATTATTCTAATTTATTTTCTAAGAAGTTTTTCTTATTGATGGATCATATATGAAAATTCTTAAATGGTCAACTGATTTTGATCCTAATAAAGAATCTCCTATTGCACCCATTTGGTTTTAATTACCAAATCTTAAATTATTGTTTTTTAATCATTTGGTTATTTTTGCAATTAGTAAGCCTTTGAAGCTTGATATGCCCACTTTTAGTTTGACTAGACCTTCAATGGCAAGGATTTTGGTGGAAAGAGATGTTACTCTTCCTAATGTTGAAGAGATTTGGCTTGACTCTGCCCATAATGGGTATTGGCAGCCAATTGTGATGGAACAAAGGCCTAATTATTGTCATCATTGTAAAATGTTTGGACATTTCATGGAAAAGTGTTTTCGCCTACATCTTAATCTCAAATTTGTTGCAGTAACTACTAAAATGGTATGCTACATACAGATGTTGGTATTGATTTTTCACGTCCTGCTCCATTAGGTATTGATATTGATCCTCCTAATAAATGTCCTTTACAAGTAGATGACGCATCTGAGCATGGTCTGCAGCAACCAGCTCAATTTATTCCATTACAAGTTAATGTTGATTGTTTTATTGTAATTCTTTCACATGTAGAAGAATTTACTGAACAATGTCCTCAACACTTATCTCATGCTGATAATAGTGGGAATTCTGAATCTCTTATTATTGAACATGAAATTGTTTATGATACTGCTGGTAAAATATATCAATCTGTTGGAACTCTTCATGTAGCTACTAAATATCCTAATATTCAACACAATATACAAGAGCTTATTACCTCAAATGGTGATGCTATGGAGAAGACCATGAAGGAATTACATGATGACTGGATTGTGTAGAAATCTAAAAAGAATAAGTCTGTGGAATTCAAAAACCTTTCATAAGAAAATATCATTGTACAAAAAGGTTCTACATCATCTTCTTTCTCTAGACTAACTATAGGAGGGAGATCTAACACCCATGATTGAGTTTTTGTGCTGGAATATTAGGGGGTGGCAAATCCTGGCTCCCTTAATAGGCTTTTAAATTTGAACAGGTTTCATATGTTTTGGGTATTTGCTCTTTTGGAACCTGTGGTGAAAACTAATTTTATTAGATTTACTAAACATTTTCCTAATTACTTCTTTAAGGGGAATTGTTCAAATAAGATTTGGTTATTCTGTAGAAAAGAGTTGAATTTTACTGTTCTTCCAAATCATTCTCGGTTTCTTCATCTTCAATTTGAATTTGAGCATTTTAATGTTTTTGCTACATTTATTTATGTTAGATGTTCTAGTGAAGAAAAGATTGAGGTTTGGTCTCATCTACATTGTATAAGTCAAACTATGTTTAAAAGTTGGCTTGTTGGCGGTGATTTTAATTGTATTGCACATCCTAGCAAAAAAAAGGGAGGACATAATCCTAATCTTCATAATATGATGAGTTTTTCTACTAATATTCAGGCTGCTAATCTTTATGATCTGTGAATTCAAGGAACTTAGTTTACTTGGAAAAGAGGATCAATTTATGAAAGGCTAGATAGATTTCTTGTAAATCAACATTGGCTAGGTATGTTCAATATTTCTAATGTTCATCATTTACCTAGAGTTGGTTCTGATCATACCCCATTACTCCTTAAATTCTCTATTATCCCAACTTTTAAATATTTTGCTTTTAGGTATTTAAATGTATGTTCTAATCATTCCAGCTGTAAAGAATTAGTGAAGACTGATTGGAATACTCCTCTTCCTAATTTTCATGGGAATCCTATGCATGAAGCTTTGGTTATTACAAAAGAGACTTTCTAAAAGCTTAAAGCATTGAAACTGGAATGTCTTTGGGGATCTTCATCAAAATGTTATTCAGACTGAAAGAGATGTTGTTGATCTTGAGAAACAAATTGAAGAAGGCAAGGAATGTGATGACTTTCTATTGGAGGCTAATGAAAGATTGGTTACTGCAATAAATCAAGAAGAACTATATCTACAACAAAAAGCTTCAAATAATTGGTTTCTTCATGGAGGTAGAAACTCTAAATTTTATCACGCAGTTATTAAGTATAGAAGATCTCTTAATGTTATCCTTAAGATAAAAAATGATGGCTTTCGGATCCTCAGGAAATTGTTGATAGTGTTGTTGATCATTTTCAAGGATTATTATCCTATCAAGGAACAAGTTGTTGTCAACTTTCTTCTTTGTTCCCAATTGTTCCACCTTTACTTAGAGAATGTCAATTAACAAACCCATCGGATGAAGATGAAATTCATGTAGATTTATTTGCAATTGATAGTAATAAGACTGCAGGACCAGATGAATATACTGCGGATTTCTATAAGAAATTCTGGGATATTATTAAAGTTGAAGTTATTTCTGCAGTTTAAAGCTTCTTTTTTGGTAATGATTTACCTAAATATTTTGCTGCTACAACTATTGTATTAATTCCTAAAGGTAAAAAAGAAAAGTACATGACCTAATTTAGGCCTATTAGTTTGACTAGCACTTTCTCTAAAGCTATTAGCAAAATCAATGTTGTTAGGTTGCAGCCTCTGTTGACTTGATTTAATTACTGAGAATCAATCAACTTTTGTCAAAGGAAGATGTATTAGTGATAATATTCTTCTAGCTCAATAATTAAATACTGATATTGATAAAACATGTAGAGGGTCTAATATTATTTTCAAGTTAGATCTTACTAAAGCCTTTGATTCTATCAGTTGGACCTTCATTATTGATGTATTATCTGCTAGAGGATTTTGAACTGATTTTTGCCATTTGATACTGAGATGACTTAAAAATGCTCATTACAGTGTTATGGTTAATGGGAAGTTTCATGGTTTCTTTCAATCTAGAAGAGGTATAAAGCAAGGTGACCCATTATCTCCAGATATCTTCATTTTGGTTTTTTATTATTAAATTAGAATTTTAAATGATTCACACCAATTGCATCCTCATATTCAATACCAACACAGATCTAATTGCATGGTTAGTCATTTAGCCTATGCTGACGATGTTATTTTTTCCTCTAATGGAAGCAAAAAATCCATTAAATGCTTGATTAAGATTTTGTCGAATTTGAAGAAATTTCTGGTATAGCTTTTAATAAGTCTAAATGTCAATTTTTACCAAGTTCAAAAGTTAGCACATATATCCTGATTATACTAGAATTAAAGAAGCTACCTGTCCACTTAATTATTTGGGTTTTCCTCTTATCAAAGGTAGAAGGAAACTTTCACATTATGATGATGTTTTGGAAAAGGTTATTTCCAAAATTCATTGTTGGACTAATTCCTTCCTTTCTAATGGCGGGAGACTTACTCTTCGAAAAAGTGTGTTAACCACTTTTCCTCTTTATATTCTACAAAAGATCAAGTTAAAGAAAAGTACTCAAAAAATGCTCTATGTTATTTTAACAAATTTTATGGGAAGGACAAATTAAACAGATGCATTGGATCAATTGGGATAAAGTTTGTAAACCTATTACAAGTTGAGGATTGGGTTTTAAGAGTTTTACACAGCTGAGTTTATGTTTTATTGTAAATAATGGGTTAAGCCTAGAATGATGAATTATATCTGGGCTAAATTTATGCATGGCAAATATTTTCAAGGTTTACAACCAACTCAAGTTCAACCTAAAGCTGGCGATTCAAAAAAATGGAAAGAACTTCTGAAAATCAGAGCACAAGCTAGAGATCTTTTTATATGGGAAGTTGGAGATGGTCAAATTCATTTCTAGTTTGATAATTGGTTATTTAATGGATCACTGAAAGATAGTTACACTCAACATTCTGATATTGAAAAGGTTTCTGATTACTGGAAAAATTCTGCTTGGGATTCAACCAAGCTTAATCTCATTGTTAATAAGGAGACTCATAAAAAAATATTAGCCAAGGCTGTGAATCCTTTGAAGAAAGACAGATTAATCACAAAAAATTCTCAATATCAAAGCTTATCTAAGTATATATACTCCTCATCTTTTTTCATGGTACTAAATGAACTGTAAGTCCAATAATTTTCAATAAGGGGCATTTGCATACATGCCACCCAAATCCAAATGATATTTACATATCTAACATTTCAATTTTACTTGTTATATTTATACCACCCAAACCTCTCATATCACATAAATTTTTCTTCTGAGCCATCACTTGTAAAAAAACAAATCAATAACATGAAGTAAATACCACATACCTTCTCAAATTTTAGATTTGCGCAAGAATCATAATTACATATCTACCATACACTAAATGTTCCTTGCATTTACCTCAATTTGCAATTTCAAGTTTAACTCCATAGACTTTCTTTAACCCAAAAATGTTAGAATAATCTGTCATTAGCAGTTCATTAAAAATAACATCCTCGTTAATTTAATAGTTGGGATGACTAGGTTCTAAACATCAAGACTCATACCCTTTTACATTCTAACAATAGTTAATGAAAATATGTTTTAAAGCCCTTGGTTCTACTTTATCTAGCATAATGTGAGTATAAAACATGCACCCAAAGAATTATAGCTTGTAGGGGTCTACTGGTTGTCCACTCCACCTTTATTGTAGTGTTTTATGCTCAATAGTTGATAAGGAACACATTTATCAACTAGGAGATTGTATTGAGTGCTTTTTGCCCAAAATGAGCTCACCAATTTAGGCTTAGTACCATCTCAACCAACCATACCCAACATGAACTCGCCATCCTAATTTGACATAAAAAACAAGTCAGTTGAGGTCCAGGAAGATGGACTCACCCATCTGATACACTGAAAATTTATGCATTTTTAGACTCATATTTTATACCTATTTTTGGTGATATTGCACTTTAATGGAATGTATTTTGATGTTTTCTTCCAGGTTGTTGATTTTTAGGGCTTCAAGCAAAGAGGAAGCAAAAAGGATGAAATTTGGAGTCAAAATGAAGTTTATGAGGAAATACTCAGCACCGGCAGCGCCAAGGTCAGCGCCGACTACGCAGAACAACCAAAAGCTGGAGGATTTTTACTCAAAACCGACGACAACAGACTAGTGCCGACGGCGCCAAAGGTGGTTCAGACCCTGTTTCTAGAAGTTTTGATGTATTTGGATGGTTTTTGAAGAGTTTTTGGAGGCACCTCTTGGAGAACCGACCTTGGCCTTTGTTTGGGGCCGAATTTCATTAGAAAAAAGGCTCCTGTACATTCATTTTTAGCTCTACAACATTCCACCATGCTACATTTCCATAATCCATCTTAATTCCACCATATATTGGAGTCAATTAGTAATTTGCTTTCATAGTTTAGAGTTTTTGTAGTGAGATTTAGTGTGAAACTTTTCGTGAGAGTGTTGGAGAAGGAGAAAAGTGAGAGAGTTCTTCTTGCATTTCTAAGGAAAGGCTACAAAGGATTTGGTTTGACAAAGAGTTCCAGATAAGTTTGTTTGTTTATTTAATTTTGTATGAACTTTCTTTTATATATGAAATTTGTGTTTTGTTGTACCTTTTTGACTTATTTACTGAATATCCTTACACCTTTAGTATTAACTAGAGTTGTTTTGAATTTTTCTTAAGTAAAACTATTAGAATTAGAGAACTAAAATATAGAAGTCTAAAAGTTAAATTGTTTACCAAAAGTCATATTTTTATGTGGTAGAGAAGTTACTTGAGGACAAGTAACATGTAAGTTTGGGGGATTTTGATACACTGAAAATATAGACCCATATTTTATACCTATTTTTGGTGATATTGCACTTTAATGGAAGGTATTTTGATGTTTTCTTGTAGTTTGTTGATTTTTAGGGCTTAAAGCAAAAAGGAAACAAAAAAAATGAAATTTGGAGTCAAAATGAAGTTTTTGAGGAAATACTCAACGCCGACAGTGTCAAGGTCAACGCCGACGGCACAGAACAACCGAAAGCTGGAGGATTTTTACTCAGCGCCAACAACGCCAGACTAGCGCTGACAACGCCAAAGGCGGTTCAGACCCCATTTCTAGAAGGTTCAATATATTTGGACGATTTTTGAAGAGTTTTTGGAGGCACCTTTTGGAGAACCGACCCTGGACTTTATTTGGGGCTGAATTTCATCAGAAAAAGGGTTCTTCTACGTTCATTTACGCTCTACAACATTCCACCATGCTACATTTCCATAATCCATCTTCATTCCACCACATATTGGAGTCAATTAATAATTTTGCATTCATAGTTTAGAGTTTTTGTGGTGAAATTTAGTGTGAAATTTTTTTTCTTCTTGCATTTCTAAGGAAAGGCTACAAAGGATTTGCTTTGAGAAAGAGTTCCAGATAAATTTGTTTGTTTATTTAGTGTTCTATGAACTTTCTTTTATATATGAAATTTGTGTTTTATTGTACCTTTCTCATGAAGTCTGAGTAGATTCCTCTATCTTTCCCCCTACTCTGAGATCTAGAGAAATGAAGAGATAATATGAATGTACCATAATTAAAATATAAAATAAATTGTGGTAATTTTTCAACTTCAGACTTAATTTACTTTTCAATTTGGCCAATTGATTTGTTAAAATATGTTACGAAACATATGATCCGGGAAATGGAGTATGTGTTCTACAACAGAGTGAGGATTACATTTGATTTCATTAAGGATAAATTTGTTCATAAAATTAAGTGCAAATAAATAGGGAAATATTCTTTGTTGGGTGTAGAATTGGAGAATTTTTAGGGTGATAGACTAAAATCCCCAATTTGGTCTTAGTGTTAAAAAACTAAAGCGAGAGTTAGCCTTCAGGTGAAGGGAAGTGAGAGCTCTAGAGTGGGAGCCGGTATCCTCCAAGCCTAGCCACGGATTTAGGGACTAAACCTAAGATTAACCAATGATTTTTTATGCATTGTATCAGAGTAAAGAATTAAAATTGCTCTTATTTGGCACAATACATATTATAAACATTTATCTCATCTTATTTCACCATAATTTCATTGTAGTGAAAAGGATGTTTTTTCACATAAGAAACCTTCGTTACATAAACATAGTTAGTAGATTCGTAGTTATTATTAAAAATTTGCATTTCATTTTTGCTAATAGTTAAGTAATTTAGTTTGGTTAATATCTCAACATTTGAAATTAGTGACAGGATTTCGTTCAATTTTCTGTAAATTTCCTGATAAAATTTATCGTTGCTAATTTACACCTTCCCCGTGTGATCGATATTTGAGGCTTAAATAGAAAGTCCATTATTACTTGACAACGATACGTATACTTGCGTAGAATCTCATTATTAATTACCTATAATTATATATATTTTACACAACTTACTTTTCTACAAGGATCAACTTTTTGACGCTATAGTGGTGTCAACTTCATAAATCCTTACATTAAAAAAATCAGGATCACCGTCCATTTTAAGGCATTTACCTTGCTAGCGTCACGACAAACAAGCATGTCTATCACAGAATCCATCTCCATCTACACTGGTCTCCATAGGCCAATCAAGCAAAACATGTCTTTTATGACCGGAGAGGCGCTTCGATCTGTGAACGTGACCCAGGCGGATTCTCCAGCAAGTTGATCGACCAGTCTACGTTTGTATCTAGCCTATAGAACTTCCATATTTCTTTTGTATTTTCTATACATGTATTGCTCATTATGTAACCTTTCATGTAATGCTTGTGATCCCCCTGTCCAGGTTTGTATATCATTTACCGCTAGTGGAATTTTCCATGACATAGCGGCCAGAAAATACGAGCACTTATGCCTATGGCTGTCAAAAAAGCTCCTTGTTCGCGAACAGTTCATATTCGTTTCGCCAATGAGTTTGTGTTCGATTCGTTCATTAAGTAAACAAGATTAACGTGAATAATTTTTTTTCATTCAGTTAGTTAAACGAACCAAACACGAACAGTGATATATTTGTTTGTGTTCGAATCGTTATTGTTCAAAATATAAAATAATTTAAAATAATTATATATAANTTCCCTGATGAACAATTATATAGTATTGATGAAATGGATGTACCGTGGTATGTTGATATAGTGAATTATATTATAAATGATATTCTACCAACTGATATTAAAATCCACAATTAAAGAAGTTTATATATGATTCAAAAGACTATTTTTGGGATGGACCATATTTATATAAACAATGTAAAGATCTAATTATTAAAAGATGTGTGTCCTATGAAGAAACACAACAAATAATTAAAAGATGTCATGATTCTGAATTTGGAGGACATTTCGGAACAAATAGAACTACATATAAAATTTTATAAGTTGGATTTTATTGACCTACTATTTTTAATGATGTTGATGAATATATATTAAAACATCTGATCGATGCCAACGTGTAGGGAATATTTCAAGAAGAAATGAAATGCCTCTAAATTACATATTGAAAGTTGAAATGTGGGGATTAGATTTTATGGGACCATTTATGTCTTCATTTGGAAACTTATATATATTACTTGCGGTTGATTATATGTCCAAATGGATTGAAGCTATATATGTACCTAGATTGTGATGCTCGGAGTGTTTCTAAATTTTTAATTAAAAATATTTTTACAAGATATGAAATGTCGAGAGTAATTTTTACTAATGGAGGATCTCATTTCAGGAATAAGAGAATCAAAAAATTGATTAAGAAATATGATATTATGCATAGATTCTCTACTGCTTATCATTCTCAGACTAGTAGTCTAGCAACGCATTTTAGAAAACGTTGTAAATCCTTTTAAATTGGAGTGGTCTGCTAGACTAGACACAACATTATAGGCATATAGAACTGCTTATAAAACTCCTATAAGAATGTCCCCATACATACTGATATTTAGAAAAAAAAAACATGCCACTTACCTGTAGAATTAGAGCATAAAGCATTTTGGGCTATTAAGGAATTTAATTTTAATCTAAAAGATGCTGGTGAGAAAAGATTATTGCAACTCAACGAACTTGAGTAGATTAGAAATAAAGCATATGATAATGCAAAAATCTATAAAGAGAAAATGAAAATATGGCATGATCGGAAGATTTTTAAAAACAAAATTTGAAACTGGACAAGAAGTTCTATTATATAATACAAGATTGAGATTGTTTTCAGAAAAACTGAAATCCAAATGGTTAGGGTCATTTAAGGTAATAAAAGTCTACCATTATGGAATTGTTGAGATTAAAGATCCTAAGACTGGAAAGATATTTAAAGTTAATGGGCATCATTTGAAATATTATTATGAGGGACACATACCTTAATTTAAAGAAGCTTTAATGTTAAGTCAACCAAACTAAACAAATAGTATGTCGGGCTGACGACGTTAAACCAAGTGCTTTTTAGGAGGCAACTGATATGCCTAAAAATATACTATTTTCCATGATTCATTTTATAATGATATTACACTTTAAAGGTATTTTTTCTTGTGCTTTTAGTTGTAGGTACAACGAATTGAAGATTTGGAGTGATTGGAGCAAAAAGAACAAAAATGGACCAAAACAGACCAAATCGGAGCAAATCGGGTTGAACAAGGGCACACCGGAGCCAAGGGGACCTAAACCAGACACTTAAGTGCCTGTGCCCAGTGCTTAAGCACCCAAAATGACGCTTAGGCACCACCAAATAGAGAGGGGGCGCTTAAGCTCCCCAGAATCGACACTTAGGCGCCAGTGACGGTTTTTAACATAACTTCTAGAATATACGTCAGATTTGGACGATTTTTGAAGCGGTGCTTCGTGCATCTCTTTGGGAATTCATCAGAATTGATAAAATGGACTTTCTAGAGAATTTGTGGCAGTTATATGGAGTTTTGAAGAGGCACTTAAAGCACCATTTGGAAGATTCAATGAATATGGATAATTTTGAAGAGACACTTAAGCATCTCTTGGGAAATTATAAAAAAGGCTTGGAAATGCTTTTAAAATATCTCTTACTCTTGAATTAATTAGAAGAAGATAAGAAGGCTTGGGCGTGAGTCCCAAGTGGGGCGGCAAGGTGAGAAATAAAGAGAGAGAGAGTGAGATTTCTTCTTTTTTTTCACTTTATTCTTGGAGAAGATTGTAAGGAGATTCATTTTACTATACAAGGAGATTTTGATTTCTACTAGAGATAAGTATTTTTATTGTAATTTGATTTGAATTTAGTACCTTGTTTGTATGGTTTCCAAAGTCTTTGTTCAATGAAAAGTTCTTGTTGTTTCTCCATATGCAGTGAGTAGTTTTCTTTACTCTTCCTCTTATAATGGAATTAGTATGCATGTGTAGGATATAGAATCGTGAATAGAGTGAGAATATATTGTGATGATTTTACTTTGTTCTTCATTTACATGTAAACTTGATCAACTTGCATGTTAAAATCTGTTGTGAGAATATGTAAGATCTGGGATGGTGTTGTCTCAATCAACTGTGGTAGAATCATGTGAGATTGTATGGATGAGAATGTAGTCCATATGGTTGAGTGCACAAAAATATTAAAATAATCTTTAATGGGTGTAGAATTAGAGGAGTTTAGAGTGATAGGCTTAAGCCCCCTAATTTGGTCTATTGTTTTAGGTTTTGATGCTAGATGTTAGCGTCTAGGAGGAGGGATAAGAGGGAACTCTAGAGTGAGAGCTAGTATCTTTCTTGCCTAGCCCATCTTCAAAACTATTCAAACTTTAGATTAACCAATTTTCTTTATAACATCTCTAGTAAGGGTAAAGAATATAATTGATACTATTTGTCACAATCTCTCTCACACTTGTTTTACTTTTACACATGTCACTAATTTCGTTGCATGAGGAAGAGTGCTTTTAATATATTAAACCCCACTTTCTGATTTTCACTAAGTATTTTAGTTTAAGAGTAGAAGTATTATTATAGTGATAATTTTAGGATATAATCAAAATTAAACCTCTATCGACCTTCCAAGCTATGACGTGTTATTTTAAATTAGAACTTCTCTTGAAAGCCACCGTGATTAACCTGGATCTCTGTGGGATCGATATTCGGGGCTTAATCAGAAATCCCTATATTGCTTAATAACGATATGTATACTTGTGTAGAATCCCTACAAATAAAATTAAAATCATACTTTGCTTGGGATCAAGCTTGGGATCTAATTTTTGGTGCCATTATCGGGGATTAAAATCTTCAAGTAGTGGTGTCAACTTCATAAATCCTTGCATATACAAAATATTGGGATCAAGTTTTTGGTGTTGTTGCCGGGGAGATCGCAATGGTTGATTTTGACTTTTAGGAGAATTTTAGTTGAAGTAGTTAGGCTTAGACTTGGAAAACTGTAGTGTCGTAGAAACTGTTTTTGTGTGAAAAGTGTTTTGTTTTTGTATGACAAAGTGTTGTGAAAAAAATGTTTTTTTGTGAAAAATAAGGTGTTTTTGAAAATGTTTTGTTGTGTTGAATATATTTTTTATTTTATTTATTTAGTTGTTAATGTTTTGTTTGTTGTATTGCATATGTGAAATAAAGGATCTGCAAGACTTGTGCCTTACGATCCTGAGTTAGAAAAAAGGAAAAAAATCAAAAAACATAAAGAACTTGAAAAACTATAAATGGAAATGGAAAACATTCAAAATAATAACTAGGAAAATCATCATAAATCATTGAGGATTACGTAAATCCTACAACAGATGAAATTCACTCAAGTATACAAACCCCTGTCATAGAAGCTGGCTCGTTTGAAATTATTACAACAATTATCTAACTGGTGCAGAATAACCAGTTTGGGAGAACTCTTTCGGAGGATCCATATTTACACTTATCATGTTTTCTAGAACTTTGTGCTACATTTTGTTATAACGGCATGTCAGACAATGCTGTTAGACAAAGGCTTTTTCCTTTCTCACTAAGGGATAAGACTAAAATGTGGTTATACTCATTAGCACCTGACTCTATTAAAATTGGGAGGAGTTAACTCAGAAATTTCTAGCTAAGTATTTTCCACCTTCAAGGACTACTAAAATTAGAAATGATATTATCTCATTTTGTCAGTATAAAGGAGAATTAATATACGAAGTCTGGGAAAGACTTAAGGAACTCCTAAGAAAGTGTCCACACCATGATATGCCCAATTGGTTAATCATTCAAAATTTTTAAAATGGGTTAGTAAAATCCCTTAGGTATACAATTGACGCTACTGCTGGTGGATCATTAATGTCAAAACCATTTGATGAAGCATATGTGTTAATTGAAGAAATGACTACAAATGAATTTCAATGGCCCTCTTCAAGGGTAAATCCTAAAAAGGTAGCCAGTGTTCATGATATAGATGCGATTGCAACTCTTGCATCTCAGGTTGCTGCAATATCAAGGAAGTTGGATCAATTTGAAATGAATCAGCCTCAATTTACTCCAATAAGTGAGGAAAGTTCATTAGGGAATATGATTGAATTTAAATTATCATATGTGACTTTAAATACCATATACAACCCGTATTCTAACTTTTACAACCCAAGTTCAAAGAATCATCCTAATTTTAACTGGTAACATACTACTTGGGGTGGAAACCAACAATAGAAAAATAATCATGCAAATCCTAATGGAAATTGGAATAATCAGGGGAACACAAACTATAGACCTTCATATCCACTAAATTCTAAAATTAGTAAAAAATTTGAGGATAATAAGATGTTAATAGAAGAAGGGGTATTGCAAATGGGAAACTAGTTGCATGGTCAAAATGTTGCGATTAGAAATATAGAGAATCAACTGGGACAAATTGCCAATTCAATTAATAATATATCCTAAGAAACACTTCTTAGCAACATTGAGATTAACCCTAAAGAGAAAAATGATGAACAAATAGATGCTATCCAATTAAGAAGTAGAAGAGAGATAGAGAGTGTGGTTAGAAAAGAGAAAGAAGTTGTGAAAAAAATAAAGGAAACTAAAAAATCTGAAGAACATGTTTCTAAGGATCTGAAAAACTTAATATCTCCAACTAAAATCAATTTAGAAAGACCGCCACCTCCATTTCCTCAAAGACTTAGACAGTATGAGTTGGATAAACAATTTTCAAAGTTCGTGGAAGTACTTAAGAAGTTAACGATAAATATTCCTTTCACTGAAGCTTTAGAACAGATGCAAGTTATGCAAAATTTATGAAGGAGATATTAAATAAGAAGAGGAAATTTAGAGATTACGAGACAGTTGCACTAAGTGAGGAGTGCAGCTCTATATTTCAGAAAAAGCTTCCTAAGAAACTTAAAGATCCTTCTAGCATAACAATTCATTGTGTAAACATTATGTGGAAAAAATTTATGTGATTTACGATCGAGCATTAATGTGATGCCTCTATCAATATTTAGAATGTTAGGTTTAGCCGATATTTCTCCCACTACTATAACCCTTCAGTTAACTGATCGATTTATCATTTATCCAAAAGGGGTTATAGAAGATGTGCTTGTTAAAGTGGATAAATTTATCTTTCCCATGAACTTTATTGTATTAGATATGGAGGAAGATAAAGAAAATCTAATTATTTTGGGGAGACCTTTTCTTGTTGCTGGACAAGTTATAATAGATGCACAAAAAGGAAAGTTGATTATGAATATTAATGACCATGAAGCCACTTTTGATGTGTTAAAGACTATGAAATATCCAACTGAGAGAAAATCTGATGATTGTTTTTGGGTGGATGAAATTGATTATCTAAGTAAATACCATTTCCAAGAAAGTTTTGATAGTAATTTAACGAATGAGATCGAAATGGACTTTCATGATGAGTTGAAAATGTTGTTTGGAGAAGACTGTATGTATGTTCAGGAGAGGTGCGAAATCATGGACGATACCAAAAGTAGTAAACTTTTAATTCCATATGTTAAGAAATCTCATGAACTTAAGATGAATGTACCCCATACAATTTTAAGGCCTACCAATTTAGGGAATTCATCTACACCACCAGTCTTTATATCTTCAAATTTGACTCAATCACAAGAACCTGAATTGAATGATGAAATCAGTAAAAGATCTCCTAAGAAAGAGTTGTTCAAAATCACTGAATGGTATATAGATAAAATGAATGAGATTCTGATGCTAAGGCAACCATAGTAAAAATTGGATACATCGGGTCGTTGATGTTATACCAAGCGCTTCATAGGAGGCAACCCATAGTTATCTTTGTTATTTGTTTATTGTGATTGTTGTTATGTTAGATTGGACAATAGTGAGATGTTGGACTTCGATCTATGTTTGATGTGTAAGAGTGGATTGGATTAACGTTGTGAGGTAATTCCTTTTTTATGACTAGATTTGTATATGATTTGTGGTAGTAGCAGGTTGACGAGTCTATTACGACTTAGTTCTTAACCGGAGCTGAGCATTACCTTGAATCATGTAGTGTTTGGAAACTCCATGTAAACTATATTACTTCCTTTATCTGACTTTGTCTTCATCGGGTAAGGTCATGAACTTATTTAGTGAACAACATCTGGATGAATTGCAATGTATTTACCAAATTGTGTATGCCTTAGACTTAGAGTAACCCTGAAATTGGTAACACATGAAGTAATTCTAGTCAATGGGTGATAATGATACAAGGTTTTATAATACACCTGCTTTATTAGTGTAGTTTCTTCCGTTAGAAATTGAAAGTAAGGAGGGGAAATGTGAGTAGAAGGGAGATCAAATTAACCTCAGTCGTTGTTTGTTTATGAATATGTGAGTCTATGTATTGGAGTTTGTGTGTCTATGTTTGTAAGTCAAGTTAAATGAGTACTTATAGATGAAAAAACTTATCTTAATATTTTAAACTTGTTAGCATCCAGCAATTCCTTTATGAAGTTTAAAATGTGTTACTTTTTGATCTTCAGTTTGTACCTGTACTACTATTTAAAATTCCGTTATAGTGTTATGTCAAGCATGTTTAGGCTAGATTTACTTCCTACTGCAATATTCTAACATGTGTTATTTATTTATATTTTTGTATGATGTGTTGTAAATTGTTAAAGTG
This sequence comes from Phalaenopsis hybrid cultivar, assembly GCA_002079205.1. NCBI lineage: Eukaryota > Viridiplantae > Streptophyta > Magnoliopsida > Asparagales > Orchidaceae > Phalaenopsis > Phalaenopsis hybrid cultivar. Next base: position 262,660 of record JXCR01146563.1, on the reverse strand, counting down.
ATTTTTCCCCGTCTCATATTTTTGTACTTCATTGATACACATGTTTGAGCTTAAGTTTGGGGGGAAAGAAAAAAATGTTTCAAATTTAAACCTTACTTATTTTCAAAATTATTACAAATAAATTTTTATTTTATTTCTAATGATTATTATTATGTGGAGTCATCATAAGGATGTTAAAATTTTAAATATAGAAATGGAGTAAGAAAACTTAGATGATATTTTTAGTGAAAAGGGTGAATCTAGAGTTAAGGATATTTAGTTGAGAACTTAGGAAAATGAAAAACTATCTTTAGTAGAAAAAATTATATTTTTTGAAAAATTAAGGATTCTTAGAATTCTTATTTTTAAACATTTAAGGCTCTTTTAGAAAGTATTTTAAAAAAAAATATACATCTTTTCAAGTGAAGGAAAGTAATAAGTTTTAACTTTATAGGAGGATAGTGAAATTTAAGATTATTTAAGGAATTCTATAGATATAGTAATCCTCACATACCAAAAAAAAGAAAAGAAAAAAAAATATAATAATAATGGATCAAAAAGATCCCGAAAAAAAAAGAGTAAAGTGAGGAGAAGCTTGAGAAGAAGTCCTAATCAAAAATTGGTTTCACTTGAGCCTTTCTAGAGTAAAAAACTTAGTACAATCCTAAGCTTACTTTTTTATACTTATATTAGTAAAAAATATTTTTAAGAGAGTTCTTAAGCTAGAAAGTAAAGTTCATAGGATCCAAAGTTTGAAAAATCTGCATATATTTCTGAACTAGATAGGAAAACAAATTTCCAAGTTTGATGATAAATATTTTATACCCTAGACTAGTTTGATTCACTAGAAGTTCTTCTTATTTGAACTATCACATTTTTAGAACAAAATTTTAACAATTCTAAGGGATGACCCATTAACTCTAATCTACATAAATTATTTTAAAAATATAATATTACTTGAGGACAAGTAATGTTTAAGTTTAGGGGATTTTGATACGCCTAAAAATGTACTATTTTTCATGCTTCATTTTATAATAATATTGCACTTTAAAGGTATGTTTTCTTGTGTTTTTTGTTGTAGGTACATCAAATTGAAGAATTTGGAGTGATTGGAGCAAAAAGCACAAAAATGGACCAAAATGGAGCAAATCGGAGCAAATCGGGTTGAACCGGGGCACACTAGAGCTAAAGGGACCTAAACTGAACACTTAAGTGCTTGTGGTCAGCGCTTAGGCGCCACCAAACAGAGAGGGGGTGCTTAAGCGCCCCAGAATCGTCGCTTAGGCGTCGGTGACAGTTTTCAACGTAACTTCTAGAATATACGTTGGATTTAGAAGATTTTTGAAGTTGTGCTTCGTGCATCTCTTGGGGAATTCATTAGAATTAATAAAATGAACTTTCTAGAAGAATTTGGGGTGATTATATGGAGTTTTGAAGAGGCACTTAAGGCACCATTTGGAAGATTCAATGAATATGGACAGTTTTGAAGAGACACTTAAGCATCTCTTGGGAAATTATAAAAAATGTCTTGGAAATATTTTTAAAATATCTTTTAGACTTTTAAATTAATTAGAAGAAGAGAAGAAGGCTTGGAGAATAAGAAGAAGGCTTGGGCGTGAGCCCAAGTGGGGCGGCAAGGTGAGAAATAAAGAGAGAGAGTGAGAGATTTCTTATTTTTTTTCACTTTATTCTTGGAGAGGATTGTAACGAGATTGTTTTTGCTATGCAAGGAGAGTTTGATTTCTATTAGAGATAAGCATTTTTATTATATTTTGNCAATTCATGTTGAAAACTCTTCATGAGGTCCCTATTGACCATTTACAACAATCAATTCGGACTTAGCCCAAGGCTAACTCAAGCTAGACCCAAACCTAGCCCAACATAACCAAAATTATTAAGGTTAAAAAATCCTTCAAATTGACCCTTAAATTGAATTCAAAACCATTTCCATTCTTCACCAAAGTTGTTCCTTATGATCATCTACACCAAATGCAACAATTAATTGGGTCAATTGACATGGCTAACCTAGCTCAAACCCAAGTTTTGGTCATTTGCGCCCACTTGGACCCATGCACTAAATGTGACCTAACCACCTTAAAGTAAATAAATTAACTCCACCACAGCCATTAGTTTGACTTAGTGACCAGTCCAAACACCATGAAATCACATAAATCAAGCCATGGACCAAAGGTCTCCCAAATTAAGGGATATTATTTCCAAAAATGCACATGCTTAAGATATCTTTGCCAAATTAAAGTACGAAATTAAGGGATCTTATTCCCAAAAATACCAAAGGTCCCCCAAATTAAGGGATCTTATTTCCAAAAGTGCACATGCTTAAGATATCTTTGCCAAATCCAAATTTAGGGATCTTATTTCCAAAAATGCACATGCTTAAGATATCTTTGCCAAATCCAAACACATATTGCAATAAATTGCTGTGATGGATTCCTCTGGGTTCCCTGAGCTCCTAGCCACCTCCCCCTGGCTGGCTGGAATTGCTGTGATGGATTCCTCTGGGTTCCCTGAGCTCCTAGCCACCTCCCCCTGGCCGGTCGACCTGTTGTGATGGATTCCTCTGGGTTCCCTGAGCTCCTAGCCACCTCCCCCTGGCCGGCCAGCCCGCCTAGTGGCTGGAAGAGCCCAAAACCGAGATCCACTCCCATGGCACCTCACCCAAAACAAACCTAGAGGCCAGCTCATCCAAATCAAATTGAAGAGCTCCTCTGCCCTCCACCTAAGCACCACAATGCACCCAAACTTATGGCCTGAGAGCCACCCCATGGCAATTTATAAAAAAAAACTCACCTCCCGCAGCCATGGGAGGTGTGCTAAAATTTTCCTAGAGAAGCCTCTCCAAACTTCATACAGAGCTTCCCTAAGATCCCCTCAGTGAATTCCGACCATTTTCCCCCACCAATTCCCGTCGCCGAATCTCAATTTTGAGCTTGAAACCTTGCCGGAAATCAGGACAGAACCCAATACACCTCCACACTCCACTAAACTTCAATTTCTTGTGCCCACACCTTCACAACAGCAAGAGAAGACAAAGCCCCATAAAATTACCCTCTTAAATAGCCTCCACCATAGCTCTAGACCAACACCTGAAATCGAGCTTGGTCGAATTCATACCTAGGCCTTACACCAAGACCAGGGACTCAATCGCTAGCCTCCTTGGACTCCAAAGAATGTGTCGAGCACCTCTGATTGAAGCCTCCCTTCNGCATTTAGTAGGTGGGATCACTATGGGGGAAACTCAAGATGAGTCACCCTTAGGACTGTTGAACCTTAAGGTTAACCCTAGGTGTTGGTCTGGAGCTAAGGCATTCACTGCACTCACTACACTTATATACACCCACATTTACTCACAACCCTGAACTCAAATTTCTAACCTAGATCCCTTGATCTTTTGGGACACTCATGTAGATGGTCCTCTAAACCTGCTAGCCCTAGGGCTATAGTTTGGTTAAGACCACTATGTAGAGGACCCAAAATGAGGTTTCCATTGGTCCATGGCTTGTTGGTGATGATTGGTACCTCAACTTTACCAAAATACCCATCTTGGCCTTTTACCCTAAAAACACCCCCTAATTACCAAAATACCCCTCTTGGGCCCAAAATTCCAAAATTCCAAAAATTCTCAAAAAATCCTAATAAATCAAAAATATTTCCAATTTCATTTCTCTTAACTACCACATGACCCAATTTGGCCAATTTGACCATCTTTAATCGAAACCCCCAAATTTGCCTTTAAGGGCCCAAATTCCCCAAATTCAATTCAAATGTCCATCAATTTGACCTAAATTGACCTCAATTCCAATCTTAAACTCAAATTCACTTTTGATATGACCAAATTAAATCAAATACAAGCTGAATTGGTCCATGATTTGAGCCCAATTTTGAGTTAGATTAAAGCCCCAATTTTGACCATATGACCTAATCTCACCAAATTGAACCCATAGCCTAGTCAATTGACCCAAATTAATGTTACAAAATCTTTATAACATTCCTATACATCAAAATCAACCATCAATTGACCTTGGTGAAACCTCATATCCATTTTATTTTGGCCTAAATCCAAAATTCCCAAATTTAGCC